>AWOL01S0002408.1:909-30344 GCA_000715115.1 Nicotiana otophora
TAGCGGAGGACAACCTAGAGATTTTCGTATTATTCAGAGATTGGATTAATTCAGAAAGAAGAAATCTTGGTTTTGAAAAATTAACCACTAGGGAAGAAGAAGAATACATTAAGATACTTAGCAGTGGGAGCGATGACGGCATGGAACTCATGGAACATCAATCAACATTGCCAATTTCAGAATAGTGTCCGAGAGAAATTATAGATAAGTTACAACGAAGTTATATAGGAGCTTACAAATATTAGTATGATAATTTGTTATTGGCTACTAAGAGGCTTAGTTCAAACAGAACCCTTCCTAGAAGGTGGCTGCGTAGATTAGGTGTGCTTCAAAAGAATTATATTTGTATGTGAGATTTGAAAGTTCTATTAATAAAATAAAAGGCTCTAAGCGTTGAATTTGTTTTATGAATTGTCTTACACTCTTACTTAGTTACTTAATGGATTAAAATTATATTAAATAAATTATAACTCTATTATATATTTATAATTGCTAGAATATTTTATTACAAGTCTTTTGTTTTAATATTTTATAATTCTTTACTTAGTTTTCTAATTTTCGTTTAATTTTTAAATTTATTAAATAAGTCAAAAAACTAGATGTTGCAAACTTTAAAAACTTAGTCATTGTCAAAAACATATCCGTTGCCAAACTCAATGCTTAAATAATTTTTTTAAAAATAGCACTAAAGGACCGCGAACCCGTCCCGTCCCGTCTCGTCCCGTCCCATCCCGTTTGTTAGCGGGACGGGATGGGCCTACCGTCCGTCCCGTCCCGTCCCGTCTCGTCCCGTCCCATTCCATTTGTTAGCGGGACGGGATGGGCCTACCGTCTCGTCCCGTTTGTCTCGTCCCGTTTCGTTCCGTTCCGGTTAAATGTCGTCCCGTCCCGTTAATTTTGTCCCGTCCCGTTAGACAGCCATAGGGACAACAATGGAACAATTCAGTATTTATATATATCTGAACTAGCAGAGTGCGAGATTGTAAAAGTACATATAAAGTACTTGTAACGTGAACAACTAATTAAAAGAAAAAGAATTCTAATATGTGCTTAATAAAGCAGGGTAAAACCTGAAAGGTTAATACTTAGATAAACAAAAAGACAGTAGATAGACCACACTAAAAATGCTTCATTTGCAGACAACCATAATATGAATGAGTTGCTACAACTCCAAATCCATTAAGTTGGAAGAATAATTCTAATATTCATTCTAGCATTGTGGTAGATCTGGTGGAGGTGGCTCCATAGTCTGTTTCTCTCCTTTCCCATTTTCAACGATGAAAGACATACCGAGACCCCATGCCAAATGTGAATCAATATGGCAATGAAACAGCCAAACACCTATTAAGATATCAGATAAATCAATCAGAATAAACTTGTAAGGCAACATATATGATTATGATAAGCAACTTACCAGGATTATCAGCCACAAAACGAATGACTGCCCATCCACCGGCGGGCACATCAATTGTGTTCCTAACTGGAGGATCATCCAAGTTAAATTTGGAAGTATCAGTTTGTGGATTGAAGTTGCCAAAACCTTGTCCAACAACCCAGAAATGGTATCCATGAAGATGAATTGGGTGGTCCTCCACTGAGAAGATAGCAGTATCTTGTAACACAATTTGTACATTAGAACCAAATTTGATCTTATACAACTTAGTCCCAAATCCTGGCTGCCTGAGTCCTCTCGAAACATTTCCCGTATAATCAAATTTTACAGGTGGAACAGGAGGGAAATCCAATGTATAAATCCCAGGAATGTTTTGGTAATAAGCCTGCAGCAATGAGGTTCTTCTAGGAAAAACAAAGGAGACATTGTTCATACTAGCAGCAAAGCGTGTGTTATTAGGGCCTTGACATCTAGGACCAGGAGTGCAACTCACCATGCCTAATCCAACAGTGAAGAACAAATTCTCATCAATCTGATTAGGTACTCTAATATTATTTTTAGGAATGCTCCTCATTTGACTTGTGAAAGAAGTGACAACATTTGTGTCATTAAAGGCTGGAAGCTGAGGCAACAAAGGCCTTGAATTAGCTCCCGACCTAAGATTCGTGTACTCAAGAATAGCAGTGGTAGTAGTATTGTCAAATGGGGCATTTTGAGCTGAGGCATAGGCACGAGCTGCCATGTAATAGCGTGCAGGGGGCTGATCAGTAGCGAGTATTACATTAGTGGTCTGACCAGGTCCAACCATGATAACATTCGTCGTAAAAGGCTTATTATAAGCAGCATCAGCTCCCACAACAATCAATTTGTGGTTGGCAACTGAGAAAAAGAGTTGTTGATTGAGTGCAGCGTTGATGACCCTTAAGAGTATTGTTTCTCCGGGATTCACTAAAAGCTTTAGTGTATCTGCAACAACATTATTCTGAATTAGTAACTATGAAGTTGATTAATCTTTTCCTCTATCTAAAAAAAACAATAGGGATCTAATCACACTAAAAACCTTGGCTAGAGCATCTATAGAGGTCACCAGGTTGACCATTGATAGTATATGCATCAGAAATATTGGGAGCAGCTCCTGTGAACTGTGTTTGTCTTTGGAGTGCAATAATATCTTTGTTCCACCATTCCCCTGAAACACAGTCAATATTCGTCAAACGATAATAATTTTTGAACAAAAAGAAAAGAAAGAAAAAAGGGGTTTACCAAGAATAATAGGGATATCCTTTTTAGGCTGTGAGAAAGGAAAATGAGAACCCTGTTTTGGTAAGATGACAAGAGCCCCATAAACAGTAGCTCTATGCCATCTACTGTGAGCATGCCACCACAATGTACCCTCTTGGTCTTCAATAGTGAACCTGTACGTGTAAACTCCTCCTGGTTTTATTGGACATTGTGTCACATACTCTGGTCCATCTGCCCAAGGAGTTCTCATTTGACGAATTCCATGCCAATGAATGGTAACATTGTATCGTGCTCTATTCACAACCCTAACGACAAGTTTATCCCCATTTCGAACAGTCAAGGTTGGCCCAGGGAATTGTCCATTCACTGTTATTATATTCTTGGTTTTGCACAGTCTTGTTATTCTTGTTTCTTGAACCTGTTCAAACAGTTTCAAAAAATTAAAAGTGGTAAGGTAAACAATGAAACAACAAGTAAATAGGGACATACAGCAAATTCGTGTTGGTGAATATCTGCATTTGCAGTAGGCGGCAGGAGACTTAGTATAGCCACAATGGTAGCAAATAGGACTTTGAACAATGCCTTTTTGGAAGTCTCCATCTCTTATCTTTTTGGTGATACGAGGATCGGAATCCTGGAGTTTCCCTATTTATACTGCTAGATGGAGGGAACCGAAAGCTTAATCTACTCATTTATTAAAAAACAAATATAATATAATATAAATTTGGTGGTACATTAGTTAGGAGTTAACCAGTGATTTTGGAAAGTTTTGGGCAACTTAGTCCAACTACATGGAGGATTTGGTGCACCCACTTACTGCTCTCGAGAATTCTTAATCAAAACTGAAATTTTTCCTTTGGAAAATTTGTAAACAATGCAGGGCTAATGCTTCCCGTCACTCTCTTACTGTTTTTTTCCTTTTCCATTTTCCTTTGTTGCTGAAATCTTTTGTCACTTTCATTTGACAGAATATAATATTGTAAGGATGGTCAATGAAGTTGAAAATAGTTGCGATTAGTTGAAGAGAAGACTTTATCCAAGACTATCTGTTAGCCAAACAATAAACAAGTTAAAACCAATATGAGGCAAGCATTATACTAACTGTCGACACTCAACTTTATAGTTGAGAGGTCTTGGCACAGATTTATTTCTTTTTGAAGCATACTAGCATAGTGTGGATGTATATGCACGGAAATGGAAAATATTTTAAATAAAATTGTTAAAAGTGATTCACCAAAAGTTATACATCTAAAACTCTCTATAGCAACCACTCTAACCACTCTCTATAATAGCATTTCACTTTAACATTAAGGGTCTATTTGGAAAGTTACCTGGTAATTGGAATTGTTGTACTTACTAGGGTAGTAATTACATAGCCTAGTAATTACATAGTATTATAATTACGATGACCTGTTTGTTTGTCATAATGTAATTACAGTGTAATTACAACTGTATTATTTGGTAGCACAAGTGTAATTACACAGTTAGATTAAATTTTAAATATAAAATTAATTATTAAAAATTAAAAATTAAGATTTAACAAATATATGCCTTTATAAATAATATTAAATTAGACATTTAAGATAGATGTTGTTTCTTGAAAATATATTAATTACTAATCATATATTTGTAACTAATATTGTAAAAATAGTTGATATATATTTTTCAAATTAATAATATTTTACTTTAATCAATTATAAGAACTAAAAGTTCATATTTTGTAAGAACATCATGGACTGCATGCTTGATAAAATGATTAATATTTATAAATATAATGCCATAACATTACTCAAATAATTTACGAAAAAATAATCTATCAACTTTAACTGAAAAATGAATGGCATGCAATCTGAATTAATAAGTAAATACTACTAAAGCAAATAAAATGAAAGCGAAAATATAACATAAAATTCAAAATCAAAAAAATAATTAACATAATACTCTTATGTAAAATTACAACATAACCTAAAATAATTTTCAACATAATTTAAGTAAATATAATTCAAAAGAAAAGGAAAACATAAGTTTATAACCTCATTCAATAATGAGATTCTACTTTTACCGTATCACTCATTATATGCTAATTTTTATGAAATAAAGCAATTCGTTACTCCCTCACTTTTCTAATTTTTATGTTACTCTTTTAAATATTTCAAAACTTGACGACTTTTACTATTGCATTAAAGTTTCATCATGCTTTTACAATTCATACAATTCAAACATAAAAAAAAGTCTAAATACATAGACAACCCATTAAACTTGGCCCAATTTTTTATTTTGGCACTCTAACTCAGTCTTGTTCTATTTTGGCCCTCCAACCCCATTTTTTATGTTCCACTTTAACACAAAAACTTTTATCCGACGTTAAAATGCAGCGTGTATACATATTTGCTTGGCCAAATACATATGCAGCCCATTCAACTTGACTTCGTTTTTCATTTTGGCGCTTTATCTCAACCTTGTTCCATTTTGGCCTTCCAACTCTATTTTTTATGTTTCATTTTAACACAAAAGCTGAAACTAATGCAAAAACATATAGCGCGTGTGTATACAAAAATATGAGGTTCCGAGCTTTATGTGTTTGGAAGTTTACGGGTTCAAAAGTTCGCGATTTTGAAAGTTTAGCGGTTCAAAGTTTATGAAATTTTTATTTATTTCAATATATGCATGCACACACGTTTCACAAAATATAAAATTTATTTCAAAATATTTTATTTTTTAATTTTTTTTTTACGAAACCAACCAACTTCGATCGTTTTTTTTGGCCCAAAAATGTAGGAAACTCTTTTAGTGTCCCGCAAAATTTATTTTTTAAGAAACCGACTGAAATCGATCGATTTTTATATAAACAGTAAATGAGAAAAGAAATAATGAAGATGAAATATGGGGGAAGGAAGTTGGGGGACTAAATATGGGGCCAACATTTATGTTGTTACCGTTGGAGAAGTAAATTTGGCCAAAAAGATCTCCCTCACGCGCCTACAAGGGTGAGGCAACTCACACACTGAATCTAGTCAGCTTTTGTGTTAAAGTGGGACATAAGAAATAGGGTTGGAGGGCCAAAATGGAACAAGACTGAGTTAGAGTACCAAAATAAAAATTTGGGCCAAGTTTACTGGGATATCTATGTATTTGGCCTAAAAAAGTATAAAAACTAGAATAATAGCACAACTATGCTAAATGAAGAAAATAAAAATATGAGTAACTACATGGAATCACAAAACATAAAGGTTGAAAAATAAAAATATTATTTAATTATTAAAAAATAATCTATCATTTTAACATAGTTAAGTTTGCACATAACCTCATCCAATAATAAAGTTCAACTTTAATGACATCACTCATTATAAGTCATGTTTTTGGATAACTTATTCTTTCTAAGATTACGGGGTATAATTTTTTAGAAAAAATAGAATAATAACATACCTAAATATAATAATAATAATAATAATAATAATTAAGAAAGATACAAAATATGAGAAATTATATAGAACCACGTGAAGTAAAGGTTGGAAAATGAGAAATAAGAAAATAAAAAATAAATATTTTTAAAACAAATTTTTGATAATTTTTTTTAAAAACTTTAAAAAACGAAAAAGAAAGAAAAAAAAAGAAAAAGTAAATTAAAAAGAAAAAGAAAAGATATTCAAAAAATAACCTGGTAATTACACCATGTAATTACCAGCAATTCTCAGCTCCCCCTGAGAATTGCAGAGTGTAATTACACCCCCTCAATTACACCCAATTACATGCTAACTAGGTAATTACTTGGTCATACAAACATGTCAACACTATGTAATTATACCCAATTACACCTAAATTCAATTACAGGGTGGCTTTCCAAACAGGCTCTAAGGTTTTCTTTGGAACCAATATTTTATATTGTACTAGAGTAATCTGCGCTTCGCGCAAACATGAAAACAATTAAATATAATTAAATAATTAATGTCTAAAATTTTGATATTATATTTTTACTAATGAAATATCTTTTCATGTTTCTACTATCTCTTAAAAAAATTAACATTCTCTATAAGATTGTTTGACATACATGTAATATCCCATTTAAATCAGCATACGTGAACTTGGATTAGAAGAATGGAATGTTTACTAAAAGAAGCAATTTATATTAAAAAGAGAAGAGAATGATAATGCAGGAATATGAAATCTGAGATGAGATGTTACCTGCTTTTTTCTTCTTCCTCTAAGATGTTTTCATAGTATTTCATTTCTTACATGAACTATTGACACTTCTATTTCATAAAGTTGACATTTTTAATTTTGCTCAAAATAAAATTTCAAAAACAAAAAAAAGTAAAGAAATAAAAGAATCAAACAAAGAAAAGAAATAAAAAAATATAAGTTTATTATTTATTTTCTTTTGTAAATTAATCTCTATTCTACGGAATATTCTTTTCTCCAATTCTAATTCCAGCAACGCATATCCCTTATCAGTTAATCCCTTTCTATGGGGTAAAATTGGTTGATAACAGGTGGTCGAATAATAAATAACACGTAAAATCGAAGATAGGCAAAGGACGAGGCGGGAAATAACTGATATCGGATGCAACGTGTGTGACTAGTACCGGATAGAATCCGAAGGAAACATAGTCGGTGATAGAAGTTCAAGGGTTTGACATCGGATAATATTCAATGAGAAAATATTTTATTCATTTTATTCAAGCAAAAACACCTACTTACTATAAGACAGAACGTCATTCTTCTATTTTATTCATTCTGTTTACCCTAAAAAAATGAGTGACAATTAAATTTATACGCGGTTTAAAGAATATGTGATTTAATTCAATATGAATGGTTTAACAACAACAAATAATTAAGTTAAAGATAATATGAAAGATAAAACCAATTGTAATATGATGATCAAGCCTGATCTTAGATTGACAGTGAAATTCATCCTCGATCGAACCTTCGATATAAGCTCGGTTGCGAATAAAGAAGAAAATAATTGAAGAACACTTTGAATAATAGCTAGAAGACAAAAATGAAATTTTATTGCTTTAATTTACGTGTAAACAATGTGTCAAAATAAAAGAAACTTTTCCCTTTATATAGTAGGAGAATTTCAGTCCTAATACAAGTCTAAATATGGTAAAAATCTTATGTTCCCGATAAATATCGATCTGCAGCAGATATCGGACAGGATTTGCGCCGTAATATCCAGTTGAGGGCGAATATTACGGTTTCCTACTTGTCATGCATAAACATTCCCGCGTATCTCGTGGTTTATAAAATTTACTTGGTCTGGATTCGTTATTTTACCATGCCCGAGCCTAGATTCATCATTCACTCCTCCCGGGTTCATTTACGAGGGGTCCTTTAGCCTTGCCTATAGTTGCATCGGACCGTGCTTCCCTCTTGTTTCCTTATTGGGGAATCGAGGGAAACGTTTGCCCCCGATTTCACCCGTACACAGATAGTCTCCTCGCTTTTCGGAGAGCAGATTTAACGAAGCAATGAGAAGCGATGAATTAACCCCGGTTCCTTCTTCTGTACGCTACAACCGAGTTGAAGGGTTAGTGAAACGTCCCATCAGTCGCGTTGTTCTAACTTCGAACACGTGTCAGCCGTCGATTGACCGTCTCCGAATGCAAAACGTCACGCATTGATTACCCCTTCTCTATAAAAGCTTTGGTCCCTTTTTACACTTTTTTACTTTTCGATTTCAGAGCTCCTTAATTTACCCCCGAACTTTTCACTTATTCTTAACCCCTTCAAATATTTATATATCTTCATATTTTTATCTTCAAATCTTCATATATCTTCATATTTTCATCTTTCCATCTTCAAATCTTCATATTCTACCTTTAAATCTTCAAAACAGACATTCATACTGTCATCCTTATCTTCAAATTTCAAATCTTCATCCTCGCCTTCAAATCTCCATATTTCCCAAAATTTAATGACTAAGACTTCGAAATCTGTGCCTCAACAAGCCATCCCTTCAACTTTTAACCCGGACACGGACGCCGAGATGGCCGTACCTGAGGTGGCCCCAAAACCTCCCCTAAAGAGCTTCATCCCCGGAGGCTGCTCCATTGAGAACGACTTCAAGGTCGAAAAAGCCTCCAGCCAACAGGACCGAGGCGAGGGGGTATGGAGGTACATATGCTCCATTACCGAAGATACACTCCCTACAGTTCGGGAGGACTGCAACTTGGGGGGAAAAGTGGTAGTCCCTGGTCCCGATGAGGACATTACTACACACGTGGAGGGGTATCTAAGTGTTTACACTAACCCCTTCACACTTGCCCCGTTGGACCCTTTAATCCTTAGTTTTTGCAAAAGGTACGAGATCTGCCTCGGGCAGATTCACCCATCCTTTTGGAGGATCGTAATACTCCTCCGCCATTTTGTCAACAATACCGAAGCACCTCGATTTACCATCAACCACCTGCTTCGTCTCTACAGAGCCCGAGTGTTTCGAGGGGGGTTGATCAAGCTCGTTCGTCGGGCAAGTAAAGCTTCATTTTTTAGCATCGATGAAGATCGGGATCGAGGCTGGCAGGGGAGATTCCTTTGGGTAAAAACCGAAGATCTCATTCCCTCCAAATTCTTACCATTCCCTGAAAAGTGAAACTCAGTCCGTAAGTTTCTTTCCCCTCTGAGCACTTGGAATTTCTTTTGTTCTTTTTTCTTACTGCCTGCTTCTACCATCATGCAGCAGTTGTCCGAGTTCCTAATGTATTCCCTCGCTTCAAAGAGTGGGTCGAGGGGATCTGCGAACAACTATCGTACTTTGAGCGCGAATGGCGCAAACTTTCAAAGGGTAAATGGGAGGCCCGTTCCCATGGTGAGTGCTCCTCCCGAACAAGTCTACTTTCATACTCAACTGTTATTTTGACTACGATCTTTTTCTTTCATAGGGCTTCCCAATACCACTAAGCTTCGGCCATTGGACGATGACGAGGCTCCGTCCTCACTTGATAAGCCCTCCGCTTCAGGATAGCTTGGAGCTGCTTCACAGGAGGAGAAAAAGAGAAAAAAGAGGAAATCTTCAGGCTCTATGGATGCCAATGACAAAAAGAAGAGGGTAACGGTCTGGGGCCGAAAAAGCAACAAGAAGAGTACCCAGGCCAGGGTACCGGACTCTTGCTTCCTCTACTGGCTCAGGGATTACCCTGAAGATGACGATCTAGAGTTCATTGCCCATGGGTCAGCTATTGATGAGTAAGAACAGGCGACAATCGGAGAAAGTGGCCGAGAGGCCGATCCCTCTTTAGACCAGGAGCCAGAGGGAAAATCTGAGGCTATTATCTCCCGAGAAGCCATCCCTGCTCCGAGGGAAATTGTCTGTGTCATCAACATTATAGAGTCACCGTCCCATACAGAGTCTTTATTCGACGAGGCTCAGGCCGTCATGGAGAAGCCAAATGAGATGACATGGGCTGCAGACGAGGCCCTCAATATGTTCTTTGACGGTGTGGACATGGCCGCATTGAAGGATAATTTTGGGTTTGGTCACCTGGAGATCCCAAAAAAGTACATGTCGTCGGTAGCTGTCGAGCCCAAAGATGGTGAGGCAGTTCCCTGCTCCGAGTGTGGATCCCGACCGTAAAAGAACGGTCGTGTTTACTATCCCGGTGAATACCTGGGTGTTGTCTGCTTCGGTGGGCATGGACAACTATCTTCGTTGCCTAGTGACCGAAGAGGACCAGGCAATGACGAACAAAGTGAGCACATAGAGCCTCTTCAACGAGGCACAACGGGCACTGAGTCGGGTAAGTTTCCCTTTCCTTTTTCCCTTCGTGCACCTTATGTAACTTCAGCATATTCTGATGATCTTATTGATTTATTTTTCAGTCTTCAATGCTCCACCATGAAAGCTATCGATCTCGAATGGAAGTCAGCCAGCTCGAGTTCGAGTTCAAGGAGCAAGTCCGGCAGAAGGACATGTATAGGGTTCTCAGTGATCAAAATGATAAGGCCCTCAAGGATCTCCCTATTCTTTGAGCCGAGCTGGAAAAAGCTCAAACGGAGGCTTTGTCCGTGAAATGGGAGCATGCCAAACCGGTCGAGAAGGTACGATGCCTTTGCTTTTCTTTCTCTTTTTTTTTGTTTTCTACTGTATATCATTTTTCTATTTATTTTGAGAATGTTTTATCGTGCCTTCGTAAATACTTTTTGAAATATATATAAAATTACGGTAGCACTGTGTCTTTTATTTTTTAGCATATATTTACAATTTTTTATTTGAAGATCGTCACTAATGCCATAACATAGAATTGGACATAATCTAGAGTACCCGTTCTCCGAAAGCCCGAATGAGGCTCGGTTTCGACAATAACTTCGAGTTGTTTAGGCTTCGAATTCTTGATAAAAAATGAAGGCCTTTAAGATACTTGAGTGTTTTAGTCATATGCGACGGTGTTTTGCCTATGATAACCTTTTAATAGGTTTTAATCATTTGTAAGGACTTTACTTTATGGGTACGGACTTGGATGTCTCTGAGCCGTTTTAGGTTGGCTGTAGCCATTCATGTTTGGGCTCTGCCTAATAAGCTTGGTGCCTCCGGGATTCGATAGCCCGAGCTATCCGATCTTTTTATCGGATGACAGTCCTCGAGTCGGGGTATCCCGTAGGCTTTAATATTCATGATCCATTATTTATTCTAAGTAACTTCAACGAATGTACCGATGGTATAAAATGCGCAGTGATAAAATATAGAGGGTAAATATATTACATTGCTTTACATGTAGAGTACATAATCAGAGGCGCATAAGCCTTATGCCTTGGCAAGAGTGGGATACATGGGTACGGTTCGTTTGACCATTTGACCCTTACAATGAATCCTAATTATCAAGACTAGGCTTTTAACATTAAGTAATAACATCTTCTAAGGATCCTAACTTGGGGGTAATGGCCCCCAGTATTTGAGGTTGAACTCTTGAGGGCTTGAATACTGTTGGTCCGGTGTAAGTGATCAGCAACTCCGGCTTTAGGTCGGCCTTCGAAACTAAGGTTGCATGTTTTCCTGTTGCCTCGTTAAAAACTTTGTCGTAAAACTCACTTCAGGAAAAAACCGGTTCAAGGGAGAAAGAGTACAACATGTGCTTTCAGACCTAATAGTCACATTTGCCCTCGGCCGAGTACCTGCACAAGTTAGTCTGTATTATAACAAATTTAGAAAAAGAATTATGCTCGTACCTTAGCAGTACTACCGCTTTAAGTGTGCCTCATTCCAGTTGTTCGGTAGTTGTATACTGTTTCTCGACTCGAGTTTATATGCACCTTTCTCGATTATTCCGACAACTCTATATGGTCCTTCCCAGTTTGGGCCTAGTTTCCCGTCATTTGGGTTCCTAGTGTCTTGCGTTACTTTCTTTAACACCAAGTCCCCGACTTGAAAATGTCGAAAGTCAGGTCTTCGATTGTAGTACCTCCCCACTTACTGCTTTTGGGCAGCCAACCGGACTAGGGCAACTTCTCGCCTCTCGTCCAATAAGTCCAAACTCGCGGTCATGGCCTTGCCGATTGACATTTCAGTAGCATACTGGAACCTGAGGCTCGGTTCCCCCACTTCGACCGGGATTAAGGCTTTCACATCATAAACTAGAGAACACGGGGTCGGTCCGGTACTTGACTTTGAAGTCGTTTGATATGCCCATAAGATTTCAGGCAAGATTTCCTTCCATTTTCCCTTTGAATCGGTCAGTATCTTTTTCAAGTTTTGGAGTACAGTTTTGTTCGTTGAATCCTCTTGTCTATTCGCACTAGGGTGGTAAGGTGTTGATAATATTGTTTGATTTTGTAGTCTTCGAAAAACTTACTTACCTTGTTACCGACGAATTGATTTTTGTTGTCGCAAACGATCTCGACCGGTACCCCGAACTGACATATTATGTGATCCCATATGAAGTCGATGACCTCTTTCTCCCAAACCTTTTCGAACGCCTGAGCCTCGACGTACTTGGAGAAGTAATCGGCCATGAGTAGTATGTATTAGGCTTTACCGGGTGCCCATGGCAAGGGACCGACGATGTCCATCCCCTACTTCATAAACGGCCATGGCGATAGGACAAGGTGAAGCATCTCTCCCGGTTGATAAATCATTGGGGCGTGTATTTGACACTCGTTGCATTTTCGTACAAAGTCTTTCGTATCTTTCTCCGTCTTGTTCCAGTAGTAACCGACTCGGATTAACTTTCGAACCAGGAATTCTGCTCCCGAGTAGTTCCCACAAGTGCCCTCGTAGACCTCTCTCATGGCATAGTCAGTCTCTTCCGGACCCAAGCACCTAGCTAGTAGGTCGAAAAAGGATCTTCTAAATAGTTTCCCCTCGACCAAGCTGAACTTAGCAGCTTTGGTGCGTAGGGCTCTCAATTCTTTGGGATCTAATGGCAATTTTCCTGTCTTCAGGTAGTCTATGTATTTGTTTCTCCAATCCCAAGTCAAGATTGTCGATTTTACCACGGCGTGACCTTATTCTACCACCAAGTTCATCAGTTGTACCACTATCCCCGAGTCGAATTCATCGGAGTCGACAGATGACCCCAAGATGGCTAGTGCATCGACCTCACTACTTTGAACCCGAGGTACGAGCTGCAGAGTTCATTCCTTGAATTGGTGTAAGGTCACCTGCAACTTGTCCAAGTACCTTTGCATCTGTTCCTCTTTTACTTCGAACATTCCATTGATTTGATTCACGACAAGGAGGGAGTCATATTTGGCTTCGATCACTTCGGCCCCCAGGCTCTTAGCCAGTTCTAGACCTACAATCATAGCCTCATACCTGGCTTCGTTGTTAGTCAATTTTGCAGTTCTAGTGGACTGCCTAATTACGTTACCCGTAGGGAGTTTCAATATGATACCGAGCCCGGAACCCTTCGCGTTAGAGGCACCGTCTGTGAATAGGGTCCAGATCCCAGAGTTAATACCCCAAGTGAGCAGTAACTCCATTTCAACCTCGGGTATCAAAGCCCGTGTAAAGTCAGCCACAAAGTCTGCCAAAATATGAGATTTTATGGCGGACCGGGGTTTATACTCGATATCATACTCGCTAATTTCTACAGCCCATTTGGCCAACTGGCCCGAGAGCTCGGGTTTATGTATGACATTCCTCAATGGATAGGAGGTCACGACACATATGTGGTAGCATTGGAAGTATGGTTTTAATTTCCTAGAAGCTCTTAGTAAGGTGAGCACTAATTTTTCTAGGTGAGGATACCTTGTTTCGGCATCGCCTTGTGTTCTACTAACATAATAAATAGGAAACTGTGTACCTTCTTCTTCCCGAACCATGACACCACTTACCGCCACCTCGGAAACCATCAAGTAGAAGTACAACTGTTCGCCCGCCTTCGGAGTGTGCAGTAAGGGAAAGGGGGGCTCGATAGGTATCGCTTGAGTTCTCCTAAAACTTGTTGGCATTCCGGTGTCCAAGAGAAGTTGTTCCTCTTTTTCAATAGTGAGAAGAATCGATAGCTCTTATCTTACGATCTTGAGATGAATCGGTCCAACGCGGCTATCCGCCCGGTCAGTCTTTGTACTGCCTTACTGTTGTCGACAACGGTGATGTCCTCTATGCCTTTATTTTGCCCGGGTTGATCTCTATTCCACGGTTAAATACCATGAATTCAAGAAACTTGCCCGAGCTGACCCCAAATACACACTTCTCCAGGTTTAGTTTCATGTTATACTTTATCAATATTGTCAATATAAACTTTTATTGATTTTCCTATTTGTTCTTCGAACATCCGGTTGACTAGGTGTTGGTATGTGGCACCGACGTTCTTTAACCTGAACGACATTATATTATAACAGTAGATGCCAAATTTGGTTATGAACAAAGTCTTTCCTTGATCGCCCAGGTCCATTCGAATTTGGTTGTACCTGGAATAGGCTTCGATAAAACTCAGTATCTCGTGTCTGGACGTTGCGTCGATCATTCGATCGATGTTAGGCAAAGGGAAAGATTCCTTTGGACATGCCTTGTTTAGATCCTTATAATCTACATACATCTTAAGTTTATTTACCTTTTTAGGCATGACTACTACTTTAGCTAACCAATCCGGGTATTTAACTTCCCGGATGGAACTTATTTTCAGAAGTTTAGATACCTCATCCTTGATGAATGCATGTTTGATCCCGGACTATGGCCTTCTCTTCTGCTTAACCAGATGGAACTTTGGATCCAAGCTCAATTTGTGAGTGGTTACCTCCGGTGGAATCCCTGTCATGCCTAGATGGAACCATGCGAAACAATTGGCTTTAGTTTTAAAAAAATCAATAAGTTTTTTCCTTAGCTCGGGGGTTAACCCCGTGCCTAGGTATACTTTTTGATCCGGCAAGTGCTCGATCGATATAACTTGCTCCCACTCCTCGATCGTCAATTTGGTGGCGTTAGTGTCATCGGGTGCTATGAAAGATCTCGGGACGCTGTAATCATCCTCATCATCCGCTCCGTGATCCTCTTGTTGTTTCGGCTTGGTTGAGGCCAATATCATTGATTGCTATTTAGTTTCTTCTTCTTTGGTCGGTTCCCTGCTTTTTGATGTTTAAACCGCTGGCACCGGGATTACATCATCGACAACGAACATTTCTTTTGCGGCCAGCTATTCTCCGTAGGCACTGAGATTACATCATCGACAATGAACATTTCTTGCAGCGCCTAGTGTTAGGTCAAAGGCATTGTACCTCATATCCCCTTTGATCACGTTGAACTTTGTTTTTTGGGCGATCCCAACAGTGTTTACCTGTAAAGTTATCTCACCCTTCGTGGTCTCGCATGCCATGTTGAATCCGTTAAATACCTGGACTGCCAGTACAATTTGATCCTGCAACCCCAACTGTTCTACGACCCTTGATCTGATGGTATTGGCCGAGCTATTTGGATCAATCAACACACGTTTAACCCTTCCCAGTGTATCACTGTGAGGCTTTATGATTCCCTCAGCGTCTTTGTTGTTGAACAAGATGGCTCCTTCTGGGACATAATCCCGGGTGCATTTTTCTCTCGTGATAGAAACTTTGGTACGCTTTATCATTGGCCCTTGGGGCACATCAACTCCACCAATTATCATGTTGATTACGTGTTGAGGCTCCTCTTACTCGACCTGTTTGTTGGCGTCCCTATTTTTGAAGTGGTTTTGGGCTCGCTCGCTTAGGAATTCTCGAAGGTGCCCATTGTTGAACAATCGAGCTACTTCTTCTCTTAGCTGTCGGCAAGCCTCGGTCCTATGACCGTGAGTACCATGGTACTTATACACCAAACTAGGATCTCTCTGGGAAGGGTTGGAGTGCAATGGTCTTGACCACTTAGTCTCTTTGATATGCCCTATGGCCGACACTATACATACAGCGTCCCTGTTGAAATTATACTCCGATAATCTCGGTGCCTCCCTACTCACGAGCAACCTATCAAACCCGCTCTTTCTCATTAGGCCTCGGCTTCTCGTTCCTCGATCATTTCTCTTGTCGTTCCATGTTGGGTGGCATCCGGATCCATTTTCCCTCTGATCAGTGTCATATGGCTGGTATCGATCTCGGACCAGTCTTGGCTCCTGATCCATGATTCTCTTAGACCTGTCATCGGTTCTGATGGGGTAAACAGACCCTAAAGGGGTCCCAATTGGTCATCCTCGACTCTGATCTTCGATTGATACATGTTGTGGACGTCGACCCAGGTGACCGCTGGGTACTCCACCGAGTTTTTCTTTAGCTGTTGAGAGGCCACGGAACTACGGGGGTTGAGCCCTTGAGTAAATGCTTGAACGACCCAATAATCCGCAAACAGTGGCAGATACATTCGTTCCATCTGGAACCTCGACACGAACTCCCTAATCATCTCGTTATCTCTCTGCTTGACCTTGAAAAGGTCTAACTTCCTCGTCTCGACCTTGATGGCACTGGCATGGGCCTTTACGAAAGCATCTGCAAGCATAACAAACGAGTAGATAGAATTTGAAGGAAAGTCGTGATACCATATCATTGCTTCCTTGGACAAGGTTTCCCCAAATTCTTTTCACCAACACCGACTTGATTTCGCCATCTTCCAAGTCATTCCCTTTGAGCGTGCATGTATTTTTTCGAGGTTACATGCTCATTTGGATCCGTGATCCCATTATACTTTGAAATGTCGGGCATTTGAAACCTTTTAGGATCGACTTAGGTGCCGCGCTCGAGGGGAAAAGCTTCTGAATGACCTTTCCCTGGGCCTGAATTTGCCCGATTCCACGGCAACTTGTTCATCCCTCCGAGTATTTTTCCGTGACTACTCAGGATCCACCCTGCTAGGGGTATGGCTCTGTTTTTGTAACTGTGCTATCGCCGCTTGTTGAGCCTTGAACATTTCGAAAATGAACTGCAGGCTCACCCCATCACCTTCACCATCGGGCGCCTCGAGCCGCTGGCCGGGGTCCCCCGCGAACGTTATTTTCGGGATCAGTCGGTGGATTGATGTTGATGGCCACATGTGAGTTAGCATCGACCGGGTCGGCAACTTGGACACCATTGGGATTGACAGGGGGCACATCATTGCTAGATATCATGTTATTATTCTCACCATGATGGCTTGACTCGGCGTTAACGTTCAAGTGAGCAGACTGAGAATTTGACATCCTTGGGCTAACCTGGAATCAAAACTTCAAAGAACAAGAGTAAAATAGGGTGTGTTATGGAGATTTGTATCAAATCACTACTATTATCCTTAGTCCCACGGTGGGCACCAAACTGTTTACCCTTAAAAATAAATTATAATTAAATTTGTACGCGGTTTAAAGGATATGTGATTCAATTTAATATGAATGGTTTAAGAACAACAAATAATTAAGTTAAAGATAAAATAAAATATCAAACCAATTGTAATATGATGATCAAGCCTGATCTTAGGTTGAACAATAAAATTCATCTTCGATCGGACCCTCGATATAAGCTTGGTTGCGAATAAAGAAGAGAATAATTTAAGAACATGTTGAATAATAGCTAAAACGTAAAAATAAACTTTTATTGCTTTGATTTGCGGGTCAACAATGTGTCAAAATAAAAGAAACTTTCTCCTTTATATAGTAGTGGAATTGCAGTCCTAGTACAAGTCTAAATATGGTAAAAACTTTCTTTTTTCGGTAAATATCGATCCGCAGCTGATATCAGACTGGATTTGTGTTATAATATCCGGTTGAGGGCGAATATTACGGCTTCCTACTTGTCATTCATAATTGTTCCCGCATCTCCCGTGGTTTAGAAACTTTACTTGGTCTGGGTGTCATTATTTTACCGTGCCCGAGCCCAGATTCATTGTTCACTCCTTCCGGGTTCCGATACGATGGGTCTTTCTTCCTTGCCTATAGTCACGTCGGACCGTGCTTCCCTCTTGTTTCCTTATTGGGAAATCGAGGGAAACTCTTTCCCCCCGATTTCACCCGTACACAGTAAAGATAATCAACAACAACAACCCAGTAAAATTTCACTAATGGTCTGGGGAGGGTAGTGTGTACGCAGACCTTACCCCTACCCCGAAGGAGTAGAGAGGCTGTTTCTGAAAGACCCTCGGCTCAAGAAAACAAAAAGACAAAAGGACAAAAGGAGACAATATTAGTATCACCGCAACAATTATAGGAACAATAAGAACACCATGAAATCCAGAAGAAAGATGCAAAGCAAAAGTGATAGATAGTAAATAGGTCCTTCACTGAAAAGCGAAATAGTAAGACACAACAATGCCACTAGCTATCTTAGACAAAAACCCTACCTGGCTAGTCCCACAATGGTACGAAGTAAGTCAATACTCAACTACCTCCTAACCTATAACCCTAATACTTGACCTCCACATCTTCCTATTAAGTGCCATGTCCTCGGAAATCTGGAGCCTCGCCATATCCTGCCTGATCACCTCTCCCCAATATTTCTTAGGCCGCCCTCTACCTCTTCTCGTTTCCTCCACAACTAGCCGCTCACACCTCCGTACCGGAGCATCTGGGCTTCTCCTCTGAACATGTCCGAACCATCTATTCTACGCTTCCCGCATCTTGTCATCAATGGGAGCCACGTGCACCTTCTCCCGAATATCATCATTCCTAATTTTATCCTAGTGTGCCTGCACATCCACCTCAACATCATCATTTCTGCTACTTTCATCTTCTGGATATGTGAGTTCTTAACGGGCCAACCAACACTCAGCCTCTTACATCATGGCCGGTCTAACCACCACTTTATAGAACTTACCTTTGAGTATCGGTGGCACTCTTATGTCACACAGGACTCCAGATGCTAACCTCCACTTCTTCCATCCTACCCCAATACGGTATGTGACATCCTCGTCGATATCCCCTCCCCCTGGATAACCGAGCCAAGGTACTTGAAGTTTCCTCTACTCGGGATGACCTGTGATTCAAGCCTCACATCCATGCCCACTTCCATCGGCTCAACGCTGAACTTACACTCCAGGTATTCCGTCTTCATCCTGCTCAACTTGAAACCCTTAGACTCAAGAGCCTGTCTCCAAACCTCCAGCCTCTCGTTAACACCGGCTCGCGACTCATCAATCAGAACTATATCATCGGCGAATAGCATGCACCATGGTACCTCCCCTTGAATATGGCACCTCCCCTTAGACATTAAAGATGGTCAATGAAGTTAAAAATAGTTGCGATTAGTTGAGGAGAAGATTTTATCCAAGACTATCTGTTAGCCAAACAATAAAGAAGTTAAACCAATATGAGTAAAGCATTATACTAACTGTCGACACTCAACTTTATAGTTGAGAGGTCTTGGTACAGATTTATTTCTTTTGGAAGCATACTAGCATAGTGTGGATGTATATTATCGGAAATGGAAAATATTTTAAATAAAATTGTTAAAAGTGATTCACCAAAAGTTATATATCTAAACCTCTCTATAACAACCCCTCCGTATAACAACATTTCACTTTAACATTAAGGTTTTCTTTGGAACCAATGTTTTATATTGTACTAGAGTAATTTGCGCTTCGAGCATACATATAAATAATTAAAATATAATTAAATAATTAATGTCATAAATTTTGATATAATATTTTTACTAATTAAATATCTTTTCATGTTTCTACTATCTCGTAAAAAAATTAGCATTCTCTATAAGATTATTTGACATACATATAATTTCCCATTTAAATCAGCATACGTGAACTTGGATAAGAAGAAATGGAATGTTTACTAAAAGAATCAATTTATATTAAAAAGAAAAGAGAATGATAATGCAGGAATATGCAATCTGAGATGAGATGTTACCTGCTTTTTTCTTCTTCCTCTAAGATTTTTTCATAGTATTTCATTTCTTACATGAACCGTTGACACTTCTATTTCATAAAGTTGACATTTTTCAATTTGCTCAAAATAAAATTTCAAAACCAAAAAAAAATAAAGAAATAAAAGAAGCAAACAAAGAAAAGAAATAAAAAAATATAAGTTTATTATTTCTTTTCTTTTGTAAATTAATCTCTATTCTGCGGAATATTCGTTTTCTCCAATTTTAATTCCAGCAACGCATATCCCTTACCAGTTAACCTCTTTCTATGGGGTAAAACTGGTTGATAACAGATGGTCGAATGGTAAAATGACACGTGAACCTGAAGATAGGCAAAGGATGAGGTGGGAAACAACTGATACCGGATGCAACGTGTGTGACTAGTACTGGATGTATCCGAAGGAAACATAGTCGGCGATAGAAGTTCAAGGGTTTGTCATCGGATAACATTCAATAAAAAAATATTTTCTAGCATTAAATGAGCAGCCGTTGCAGAGAATATTTACATTCAAGGCCTGCCGTTATATATTCATTAATGATACTTTTATTCTTATTTAAGATGAGCTTGATTCTAGGATCATGTTTCCCTAGGTAGAGCTTTAAATGGCGAGGTTAAAATCCATTGTAAGAGTAGGAAACATTCTACACACAAGAGCTATACTTTACTATTTTATTCTCAATCTAACAGCTTTTTCATCGCTTCATCATTATTTTGACTTTTGCTCTCAGAAACGCTGAGTTCGGAGCCAGACTTGTTATCTTATTTAATTTCAATCGTTCAATCCTAATTTTAGTCCTATTTCTTTATCATTTTTGGATCAAATAGATTCGCTTGTCTATAAACCACGTAATAAATTTAATTATTATTTTACGGGTAAACAGATTGGTGCATACCGTGGAGCATAGACAACTGCATAATTGCTTTGATCCATTCGTTTATTACTAATAAATTTTGGTTCTTTTCTTAATAAAACTCAGATATGGCAGCTAACGATGTCAACAACATACACAATGTTGAAGCACGCATTGAACGGGAAGAATTGTCCCAGTGTGATGACTCAGTCAGCGAAACCCGCAACGAAGGGGAAGAGACAACCCCGGTTCGTGAAGGTCAGTATCCTTGGCATGTGCGGGACCGAACGCATGATGATGCGGAGGAGGAACACATTGTAGAGACTGTCAAACCCCTGAGGGAACAATAGAAAACAATCATTAATCATCTCTCAAGGGTCCGTGATGACAGAGTTAAAACAAGCATTGACTGGTGCTTCCAACAATGCTAACATAAGGGGTCCAATTCCTCCCAGTGTTCTCATAAATCAAACGGCTCAGAGAACTGATAACAACACCCCAAGAGGCAAAGACGGTTTCGACGAAGCCGGAGAGACCGGTAGCGGATCTGGGAACAACAACGGGAGTGATCCTTTCAAAACCGAGCTCCTGAGATACATGAGAGAAATGAACAAACGAATGGATCAGAATGCGAAGGAGTTTCATGCTCGGATGGATCAGATTCCGGGCGCACCACCAGTGTTAAAGGGTTCGGATTCAAAAAAGTACGCGCAGTTATCGTCTAAGCCAAGTACAACACCTGAGTTAATTCCAAAGAGATTCAAGAAGCTGGACATACCAAAGTACGATGGGACTTCAGATTCACAGGAGCACATCACAACCTACACCACGGCAGTGAAGGGAAATGATTTGGTGAAACCCTCACAAAGTGGGTTCTGACATGGTACTCCCTCTTACCCGAGCATTCGATTGAATCTTTTGAAATGATTGCAAATTCGTTCATTAAGGCCCATGCTGGAGCTAGAAAGGTTCAGGCCAGAAAGGCAGACACATTCTGAATTTCCCAGAGCAAATCCGAGCTGCTGCAAGAATTTGTGATCTGATTCTAGAAATAAAGGATGTTGCTACCGGCGGTTCCATATGAGTGGGCCACAAAGGAATTCACGAAAGGTCTAAACCCAATGAGTTATGATGCCTCCCGAAAACTGAAGGAGAGTTTGCTCGAGTTTCAGGCAACCACATGGGCGGATGTCCATAACTTCTATGAGTCAAAAATACATATAGAAGACGATCAGCTTGGATCATCGGTATCGACCAAGGGATGGGGTAGAGACAAAAATAAGGACAGGTTTAAGAATGACATTGATACAGATTGGCGGTCCTCCAGAGGTCGTTTTCTACCGTACAAGAGAACCGATGGGCGTAACAACCAAAGGTTTCAGTCATCGAATAGGTCTGCTCCCGACAAAAGTACCGATCGTGGCCAGTACAACAGATCATTGCAGGAGAAACAATGTCAGGGGCCTGAGGCTCCGCATATCCCCGGTTATCGGATTATAACTTTAATATCAGCCTAGTAGAGATGGTATCGGTGATGAGAAATATCAAAGAAGCACGACGGTTCCCGAAGCCAATCCGATCAGATCCTAGCTACAAAGATTCCAATTTATGGTGTGAATACTATGGGACTCACGGCTATAGAACTAGGGAATATCGACATCTTTGCGAAGAGGTGGAGACATTGTTGAAGAATGGCCATCTTAGGGAGTTTTTAAGTGACCGAGCCAAGAACAACTATGGATGAAGCCAGGACAATGTGGAGCCTTTGAATATAGTAGAAGGGTCACCTCGGATGACTATCAACATGATCTTCAGAGGAAACAAAGTTAATGGTGTAACCTTTTCAGCAGCGAAGATAACAAAAATATCGGTGACTCACAACAAGAGACTCTAGGAAGTCACAAAAGATGATGTAACCTTCACGGAAGAGGATGCTGACAGACTCCTTCTGACACCCAATGACGCGTTGGTAATCTCTGTCAATGTTTTAGATTTCAAAATTATGCGTGTTTTGGTTAATCTAGGAAGTTCGGCCAATATCATCCAATGGAGAGTTTTGGAGCAATCAAAATTGACTGGGAACATCATTCCAGCGACAAAGCTCTCAGATAGTTTCATCTTGACAAGCGTGACAACCCGAGGAGAGATTTTGCTGCCCATACACACTGAAGGAGTAACAAACACCACTCTCTTCGAAGTGGTAGATGGAAATATGGGTTATAATTTTATCCTTGGAAGGTCGTGGATACTTGAGATGAAGGTTGTACACTCAACATATCACCAGTTGTTGAAATTTCCAATGCCGAAAGGAATAAAACAAATAAGAGAAGACCAACCGATGGCGAGGGAGATGAACGCGATAACTGTTTCTAGCAGCAAGGGGAAAGAGTCCAACAAATAGCAATTATAGAAACTGATGGATCCTTTCTTTCTGAATGAGGACGATAAAGGTGAGGAGTCCTATCAGGTTCCAAGATATTTTCAGGTTCCAGAGGAGACGGATGCGACCAAGTCGACCGTAGAGGAGCTCGAGCAAGTGCCTTTGTTCGATGAATTTTTATAAAGAAAGTTTCATTTGGGAACAAGGTTAAATACTGAGCTCAGGTTAGAGTTTATAAATATTCTTAAAGCTAGCATCGATTGTTTTGCATGGTCGCACTCGGATATGACATGTATCTCATTAGAGGTAGCGGTCCACAAGCTCAGCTTGGATCCACACTTCCCATCGGTTAGGAAACAAAATGCCCGATAGTAGAGGTCAGGAATAGGTTTGTTAAAGAAGAGGTAACACGATTACTCAATATTGGTTCAATCCA
This sequence comes from Nicotiana otophora, assembly GCA_000715115.1. Lineage (NCBI taxonomy): Eukaryota > Viridiplantae > Streptophyta > Magnoliopsida > Solanales > Solanaceae > Nicotiana > Nicotiana otophora. The sequence continues at coordinate 24,448 of AWOL01S0002408.1, forward strand.
GGAGGTAAAGTATATGGAATGGTTATCCAACGTAGTTGTAGTACCCCAAAAAGAATAACAAATTTCGGATGTATGTAGACTATAAGGATTTAAATAAGGCGTACCCTAAAGATTTATTCCCACTTCCGAACATTGATCAAATAATTGATGTTACGACTGGGCACAAGCTAATAAGTTTCCTTAGTGCTTATTCCGGGTACAATCAGATAGGATGAACCCGAAAGATTAGGAAAGAAAATTCTTTCATCACAAACTTTGGCACATATTGTTATAATGTGATTCCTTTTGGGCTTAAGAATGTCGGAGCCACTTATCAAAGGCTCGTTAATAAGATATTTAGAAAGCAGATAGGAAAACTGATGAAAGTGTATACTGATGACATGTTAGTTAAGTCTTTAAATGCAGGGGATCATTTGAAATATCTCCAAGAAATCTTCGACATCCTAAGAAAGTACAATATGAAACTCAACCCCGAGAAATGTTCCTTCGGGGTCGGCTCCAGAAACATTTTGGGGTTCTTTGTCTCCCAAAGATGGATTAAAGTTAACCCTGATAAAATCAAAGCCATCGAGGATATCCCGTATCATCTAACAAGCGTAAAAGAAATACAGAGGCTGACCAGAAGGTTGGCAGCTCTAAGCAGGTTCATCTCAAGGTTGTCGGAAAAGTGCCACCATTTCTTTTCTATTTTTAAAAAGAAGAATGACTTAGTATGGACTCCGTAATTCCAGCAAGCATTGAAGGACCTAAAAAGGTACTTGTCTAGTCCTCCGTTGTTGTCGAAAACCGAGGGAAGGTGAACAACTGATAATTTATTTGGCGGTCTCGGAGATGGCGGTAAGTGCCGTTCTGGTCCGAGAAGATGAAGGTATGTAATTTCCTATTTATTACGTTAGTAAAATACTATCAGAAGCGGAGACGCGATATCCGCATCTAGAAAAGTTGGCCTTATCTCTCGTGATTGCTTCTCGAAAGCTTAGGCCTTACTTTCAATGTAATCCAATAGCCGTTGTGATGACCTTTCCCTTAAGGAACGCCCCTCATAAGCCTGGGTTGTTAGGCCGTTTGGCTAAATGGGCAGTCAAAAATAGAAAATTCGACATTGAGTACAAACCTAGGACTGCAATCAAGTCATGAGTTTTGGCCGACTTCGTGGCCAACTTCAATCCGGGGTTAATGCCTTTGACTGCTAAGGAAGCAGTACTGGTGTTGGGAAGGACATTAGGGTTTGGACTTTGTTTACGGATGGATCTTCCAACGTAAAAGGGGCCGGTCTCAGGGAAGTTTTGATCACGCCATCAGGGGAGACCCTAAGGAAGGCCATTAGAACTGTACCATTAACTAATAATGAAGCCGAGTAGGAGGCTTTGGTTGCAGGACTTGGACTAGCCTGGGGGCTAAGTTCCGAGGTTATTGAAATAAAGTGCAACTCCCAGCTGGTGGTAAACCAAGTGTATGGGATTTTTGACACAAAGAAGGAACACATGCAGCAGTACTTGAACAAGATCCAAGCGTTACTTGGGCGATTTAGAGAATGGACTCATCCACATTCCGTGGAAAGAAAATGTGGAAGCAGACGCATTGTCTAACTTGGGGTCATCCACGGAGATGAAAGGATTCGGGACGGTCGTCCAACTGTTGCATTCGTTGTTGGATGTGCCAACAAACTCTAAAGCATAACACAAGCTTAACAATGAAAGAGATAGCATGAAATAGAAACTACGACTAAATGCATGAGAATAACTCAACAATGGAAGAATAGCATGTAACAACAACTACTAATAAATTGCATATAAGGGAAACCTTGAAATGGAAACTAGAACATGTAATAACAACTTCAATTAAAGCATGTAATAATAAACCTAACAATGAAAGATACAACAGTTAATAACAACTTCAAATAAATGCTTATAAGTAAACTAAGTGTCTAAATCGGTCAATGTTCACATATAAGCCCGTGTACACACTCGTCACCTCATGTACACGTTTTCTACATAATTCAGATAGTACAATCAAACCCAATCCTAAGGGGTATTTTTCCCCACACAAAGTTAGGCAAGATATTTATCTCAACTAGGTAAATCAACACTCAAAAATGACTTTTCCCTTAAATTTTGCCTTCGCACGGCTCAAATCTAACAAAAAACAACTTAATATCATCAAATCATGCAAGAGAAACTAATTAAGATTAATAAAGCTATGATCTTTACAAATTATCAAAAGTCAATCCTGGGCTCGCCCGGTCAAAACCCGAGTCAAATCCAAGTCAAATTCGACTCTCAAATATCAAATTTTTATTTTTCAAAACATTGACAAAATTTCCCAAACTTTCTCTTCAAATTCGAAGGATTAGAGGATAAATCTCATAAAGATTCATGTAATATAATTGAAATTTGATCAAAATCACTTACCCAATAGTTGTAGGTGGAAATCCCTCATACCGAGTCTAGGGTTCTAAAATATGAAAATAAGACCAAGTCTCCTTTTTTCAGCCCTTATGTTCAGGTGCAAAAGTCGCAATTGCGACCCTGGGTTCGCAACTGCGAACCTCTTGCAAATGCAAATAATAGCTCGTAAATGTGGCGTCTGACAGTAGCAACTGCGACACTGACCTCGCAATTGCGATGCCAGCTACTTCCGTAAATGCGACCTACCCAACCTAAGCCTAAACTTTGCAATTTAGAGTAAGGAGTCGCAAAAGCGATACATGCCCCTTCCTATCCATTTGGCAATTATGATGATGGTGCTCGCAATAGCGATACTTGAGGCACCAACACACCAGCAAACTGGAAATGAGTTCAAACAAATCTGAAACACGTCTGAAACTCACCCGAGCCCTCGGGGATCCACACCAAAAATCCACACAAGTCTAAAACCATCATACAAACTCGCTCGCGTACTCAAAACATCAAAATAATATCCGGAACCACGAAACTCTAGAATCACAACCAAGCGTCTGAATCCTATCAAACCAACTCCAAATTACACCAAATTTTGCAGAAACGTTTCAAATATCAAAACGGCCCTATTCCAAGTCCTAAAACAAAATTTCGAGCCCGATAGCCATAAAGTCAACCTACGGTCAAACCTAAGGAAATTCTTAAACCTCAAATTGTCAGCTTTTGGAAAAACAAGTCAATTCAACCTAGGACCCTCCAATTCAATTCCGGACATACGTCCAACTCCAAAATCACGATACAAACCTATCAGAGCCATCAAAATAGCGTTCCGGGGTCGTTTTAACAAAAGTCAAACTTCAGTCAACATTTCCAACTTAAGCTTCTAAACTAAGAACCAAAGGGTCCAAATCATTCTAAAACTTCTCCAAAACAAAACTAAACCATCCCCACAAGTCATAAAACTACAATCACACATACGAGAAGATTCAAAAGGGGAAACGAGGCTCAAATACACAAAATGGCCGGTCGGGTTGTTACATTCTCCCCCTCTTAAAACAAACGTTCATCCTCGAAAGTGCATAAAGACATACCTGAAGTGCCAAAAAGGTGAGGATAATGATTCTGTATGTCATGCTCGGTCTCCAAGGTCTCCTCCTCGATCGGTTGAACTTTCTATTGAACCCACACTGAAGAAATGTCCTTTGACCTCAACTTCCGGATCTTCCTGTCCAAAATAGCCATCGACTCCTCAACATAAGTCAAATCCTTGTCTAATTGGACTGATCTGAAATCTAATACATGTGACGGATCACCATAATACTTTCGGAGCATGGAAACATGGAACACCTGGTGAACAACTGCTAAGCTGGATGGCAATGCAAGTCTGTAGGCCACCTCACCCACTCTCTCAAAGATCTCAAAAGGACCAATATACCTAGGGCTCAACTTTCCTTTCTTCCCGAACCTCATTACACCCTTCATGGGTGAAACTCTGAGAAAAACCCTCACTCCCACCATGAATGCTACATCACGACCTTCCGATTAGCATAACTCTTCTGCCTGGACTATGATGTACGAAGCCGATCCTAAATCAACTTGACTTTCTCCACGGTATTCTAAACCAAATCAGTTCCGAACAACCTAGCCTGCCCGGGCTCAAACCAACCAACTAGAGAACGACAACGCCTCCCATATAAGGCCTCATAAAGAGCTATCTGAATACTCGATTGGTAGTTGTTGTTGTAGGCAAACTCTGCAAAATGGTAGGAACTGGTCGCATGAAACCCCAAAAATCCATAACACTAGCACGTAACACGTGCTCCAAGATCTGAATGGTGCGCTCGGACTGCTCGTCCGTCTGGGGATGAAATGTCATGCTCGGCCCGACCTATGTTCCTAACTGACGTTGCACGACTCTCCAAAAATGTGATGTGAACTACGTGCCTCGATCGGAGATAATAGACACCGACACACCATAAAGATGAACAATCTCACGGATATACATCTGAACTAGCTGCTATAAATAGTATCTAGTCACAACTAGAATGAAGTGTGTAGACTTAATTAGTGTGTCCAAAATAACCCACATTGCGTCAAACTTCCTCAAGGTCTGTGGAAGTCCAACTACAAAATCCATGGTGATACGCTCCTACTTCCACTCTGGAATATCAAGCCTCTAAATAAAACCACCTAGTCTCTGATGCTCATACTTCACCTAGTGGCAGTTCAAACACCGAGCCACATACTCCACTATATCTTTCTTCATTCTTCTCCACCAGTAGTGCTGCTTCAAATCCTGGTACATCTTTGCGACACCCGAATGAATTGAATACCGTGAACTATGGGCCTCCTCAAGAATTAACTCGTACAACCCATCTACATTGGGCACATTAATTCATCTCTGAATCCTCAACACCCCATCATCCCCGATAGAAGCCTCCTTGTCATCATAATGTTGCATTGTGTCCTTAAGTAAAAGCAAGTGTGGATCATCATACTGACGCGCCTTGATGCACTCATAAAATGAAGACCAAGAAATCACGCAAGCAAGAATCCCGCTAGGCTCTGAAACATCCAACCTCACGAATCAATTGGCCTTGAAGATCCAATGCTAACAGCCTCTCTCCAACTGGAATATAAGAAAGTCTACCCATACTCTCAGCCTTCCTACTCAAGGCATCGGCCACCACATTGGCCTTCCCAGGATGATAAAGAATGGTGATGTCATAGTCCTTTAATACCTCTAACCGCCTCCATTGCCTCAAGTTCAGATCAGTTTTTTAACAAGTGTTTTAGACTCCTATGATCTGTGAATACCTCACAAGATATGCCGTAGAGATAGTGCCTCCAAATCTTCAATGCATGAACAATAGATGCCAACTCTAAATCATGTAATGGGTAGTTTCTCTCATGGGGCTTCAACTGACGCAAAGCATAAGCAATCACTCTACCCTCCTACATTAATACATACTCAATGCCAATCCGCAAAGCATCACAATAAATTGTATAAGAACCTGATGCTGAAGGCAAAACCAGAACAGGAGATGTGGTCATGTCACGACCCAAAATCCAACTAGTCGTGATGGAACCTAACCCAACCCGCTAGGTAAGCCAACTTTCAACTATCAAATTCCAATAATAATTATTTAAAGTAATTTAAGTGAATAAACATCTTAATCTTATACATCTCCCAAGAACTGGTAGTACAAATCATGAGCTTCTAAGAATAGACTATACAAAGCCGAAATGAAATAAATACATAGTCTGTTTGAATAATACATAAACATAGCTTTTATAAATCTAAGGCTACCCTGAACAAAAGGCAGCTACAACAGGAACACAGGTACATCTTCAAGTCCCACAATCGAGCACAGCAACAACAACAGCCAACATCTGCACGCAATGTGCAGAAGTGTAGTATCAGTGCAACCGACCCCATGTACTGAGTAAGTAACAAACCTAGCCGTAGGTTGAAAGTAGTGACGAGCTTCCACCAAG
>AWOL01S0002410.1:0-27176 GCA_000715115.1 Nicotiana otophora
CCTTTATCTTGAGATGTTATTGTGCACCTATGTTTTCTATGTGACTTGTAGTCGTCGTTGCTTGCTGTGTGCCTCCCACTTTATTTCTTTTATTGCTATTGACTTTTCTCCTACCTGGTTGGTATTGTTATATGTATGCACGGTGAGAAAGAGATAAATGCACGAAGAGTGTCGCCGTGCCAATTGATTTGGTCTACATATATATATATATATATATATATGTATATATATATATATATATACACACATATATATATATACACACACACACACACACACACACACATATATATATATATATATATATATATATATATAAATAAATAATATTGGGTGAGAATGAGACAAGTGCACGAAGGTATTGCCGTGCCATTTGATGTGATATGTTGAATATATTTCTCACGCTAGGAAAGTAAAATAAGGTGTCACATGGTGACTTTTATTTGAAAGAATTATATTTGAAAGATAGTTACTTGAAAGAATTATATTTGAAAGATATTTACTTGAAATAATTATATTTGAAAGATATTTACTTGAAAGAATTATATTTGAAAAATATTTACTTGAAAGAGTTATATTTAAAAAATATTTACTTGAAAGAATTATATTCGGAAGATATTTATTTGAAAGAATTATATTCTAAAGATATTTATTTGAAAGAATTATAATGGAAAGATATTTATTTGATGGAAGTATATTCGAAATATTTTTATTGAAAATAATTATATTCTAGAGACTTTTATTGAAAAACTTATAGATAAAAGATGTATATCTTGAAGGACTTGATTAATTGGCTGTATTTGTGTTTATTATTCGTTTGAGCAATATTTATGGTGTTCCTGATGCCTTGCAGTTTAAATCACTAGTTGATTGGTGTTGCTAGCACTGCTATTTGTTTTCTATTATTTTGTATGCTATCAGGTTATTTGACTAGTGAGTGTCTTGACTGTATCTTGTCACTACTCCACTGAGGTTAGTCTTGATACTTACTGGGTACCGACCGTGGTGTACTCATACTCCACTTCTAAACATTTTTGTGCAGAGCCAAGTATTGAGAATATCAGATTCGGACAGAGATTTGAGTATGATCGCAAGGATTCAAGGTAGGACTGCTTGGTCATCGCAGTCCCTTGGAGTCTTTCCATTTTATTGTACTGTTAATTTCTTATTCGAACAGTATTGTACATTCGGTCCTCTAGATCATTCCATGTATTCAGTTAGAGTTCGTGACTCAGTATTACTAGTCTTGGGAGGTTGTATTAAATTATATGTTTTAAAAAAATGGCTTGAATTATAATTATAGTCGGCTTACTTAGTCTTAGAGACTAAGTGCCATTACGATGCCTGTGGTGGGATTTTTGGGTCGTGACATCTAAGGAGGCCAAAAGGTCTCGAAGCTCTGGAGGGTTCAGTGCATTTTACTCTTCAGCTATGACCTATTATGGCGGAGGCTCGAGCAGTCGGCCAGCTCAGTCCGCACATCAGATTACTCAAGGTGTTCCAGTACGTTCATATAGTGTACCACCGACACGAGATTCTTACAGTGGTTATTCCAGTTATCCAGCATAGACTCAGTATGAGCAACCGAGCCCGCAGAAAGGTTGTTATGAGTGTGGTGATACTAGGCACATCATGAGAGATTGTCCAAGGCTTGGGAGAGGCAGATTTCATGAGGGCACTCAGGCTACGACCCCCATTTCAGTTACTACTCCACCTACATATCCAGTTTGGGGTGTAGGACAGGCTGTATAGGCGCCCTAGAGGGGGAGGCCCGACCCGTTGGTATATTTGCCATGGTATGGCTGAGGCCGCTACACTAGATGGTGTCGTTATAGGTATGATCTTGATTTGTTATAAAGGAATATTTTTTTAACTCGATTTGGTTCTGTGTATCGAGGCGAGTCCTCCTATCAAACTTCATTTATGGGTGAGCTTCGTAATCATGTACTCTGCTTATGTGTTTACCCCTATTGGGAGATTCTATGGCAATAACTTTGTCATTCTGTTGTGCTCACTAATGAGAACTGTGAGGCTAAAGGTGAATTTCTGTTACTCATTACGGTCAGTTTTGATGTAATTTTGGGATAATTGGTTACAATTTGTAAATTATATACCATACTGGTGTGGGGGTTCCATATGTATTGTGATTTTGTTTAACAAAATATATTTAAAAGAAGAAAATGTAAGGTTTCGGTTGGCACGATGTGCATATTACTTGTAATTCAGAGCTGAGGATGGGATCCTCGCATTTTAATGTGATTTTATATGTTTAAATCGGGCTACATGCCGCGATAGAAGTTATATCAGTATGAGATCCTTGTGGTGAAATTTATGTGTTTTAATTCTCCCTTGTGAAAATTATTTGCGTTATAGTGAGACAGGGAGTGATGCCTGCTGGGGCTTGTTTGATAATTGTTTTGTGTGTTTATCTGCACATGTTAGTCATATTTGTGTTGTGCTTATTGTGTTTTAGCCTATGAGGTGTGTGCCTAAATGGTGTTAAATGTGACTCGACAATTCAGATGAATAATTACGAGGTTTTCTTGTTCCCTGCATTGTTATCAATATTGTGAAGAGTTGAAACTAGGCTTTACGTGAGATGAGATTTATTTGCCGGAGCTGAGATTGATTATGGGCCTATGTATGATGTGTTACGTTGTATGAATGTGCCATGCAAGTGTAGGCACGAGTTGCTACGGCCGGTTGAGACTAATACCATGTGTTGATGTGAAAATCAGTCCTTTTGAAAATATTTGGAGTGTAAGATAATTTGGTTCTAAGGGTTGTGAGTGTAAATAGGAGAAATAATCTCAATTGAAATGGTGTTGTTGGACCCATGTTAATTTGCGGTGACATAGAATAACCCACGAGTATGTGTGTAAGAATACACTCAGTAATTTAATGTCCTTAGAATGATTCTTGGCACGTTCGAGGATGAACGTTTGTTTAAGAGGGGGAGAATATAATGACCCGACCTGTCGTTTTGAGAATTTAAGTCCCATTCAGCAGCTTAAGGTCCCGAGTAGCTTTATAATATGCATTATGACTTGCGTTGTCACGACCCAAAAATCCCACCACAGGCGTCGTAATGGCACGTAGTCTCTAAGACTAGGTAAGCCGATTTCAATTACATTTTTTTTGGAGCCATGTTTTTAATTAAATAAGTAACCAAAACTAATAGCGAAACAAATATGAATGTACAACCTCCCAAGACTGGTAATACTAAGTCACGAACTCTAACTGAATACATGGAATGATCACGAGGACCGAATATACAATATCGTTTGATTAAAAACTAACAGTACAATGAAATGAAAAGACTCTAAGGGACTGCGACGACTAAGCAGCTCTACCTTGAATCCTTATGATCCCGCTTTAACTCTTCTCAAGCCCAATAACTCCAATACCTGGCTCTGCACAAAAATATGCAGAAGTGTAGTATGAGTACACCACGGTCGGTACCCAGTAAGTATCAAGACTAACCTCAGTGGAGTAGAGACGAGGTATAGTTAAGATACTCACTAGTCTAATAGCCTGTGTAATATAATATATAAAATAATAGGAAGCAGATAACAATAAGGGAAACATAAAATAACCAGTAATATGCATTGCAAACAACAAGAATACCATTAATATCGCTTAACAATTAATAAATACAATTACACACAATAAATCAAGTCCTTCAAATAAATGTCTTTCACATATAATTCTTTCAAATAGCTCCCTTACAAATATAATTTTCTCAAATAATTACCTTTCAAATATAATTCTTTCATATAATACCTTCTACATAAAAATCCTTTCAAATAAATATTTTGAATATAATTCTTTCAATTAAAAAGTCACCATGTGACACCTCGTTTCATAATCATAAAAATATGGGTCTCAGCCCATTTCCATATTTTTCGGTCTCAACCCATTCTTCATATTTTCACGGCACCTCGTGCCCATAATTAAATTATCATATTTTTCCCGGCACCTCGTGCCCTCATTTCATATCACAACTGCACGGACAATTCACGTGTCAAATATCAGTATCATTTAATCACAGCACCCCGTGCCCACAATTCATATCATAACTGCACAGACAATTCACGTGCCAATATCCTCATTATTTACTCATGACACCTCTTGCCCACATTTCATTTTATAATCCGCCTGGCAATAGACACAGGCTCTGAATTTCAACATAAATCAGATTGTCATCAATTTACCAACGACAAGAAAAATTGCACAAGGTATAAAAATATACACAAGAATATCACAACATCGCATGAAAATCATCGATCCCACAACTCCACATCATCACATATCGTCCCTGACAATAGCCACCCTTATCGCTCCTATTTCCACCCTTATTTCTCCTATAGCCACCCTTATCGCTCCGCCCAGACAATATCAATAGCCACCCTTAATGCTCCACCTAGGCAATATTCCAACAAACACAACCACAGTGAAATGCCACCCTTATACCCACATAATATCAACGATGAAATGCCACCCTTATACCCACATAATATCAACGATGAAATGCCACCCTTATACCCACATAATATCAACGATGAAATGCCACCCTTATACCCACATAATATCAACGATGAAATGCCACCCTTATACCCACATAATATCAACGATGAAATGCCACCCTTATACCCACATAATATCAACGATGAAATGCCACCCTTATACCCACATAATATCAACGATGAAATGCCACCCTTATACCCACATAATATCAACGATGAAATGCCACCCTTATACCCACATAATATCAACGATGAAATGCCACCCTTATACCCACATAATATCAACGATGAAATGCCACCCTTATACCCACATAATATCAACGATGAAATGCCACCCTTATACCCACATAATATCAACGATGAAATGCCACCCTTATACCCACATAATATCAACGATGAAATGCCACCCTTATACCCACATAATATCAACGATGAAATGCCACCCTTATATCTTCAAAAAAAATAATTAACACAACACAACAATTTACACGGGAAATTATCACGGCAACATAACAAAATCAATTCATATCACAATTTGCGCAATGGCTACAACCAAAATTCCAAAGATATAACCAAGTCAATTAATTTCACAACAAATAGTCGAAGGCTCCACACAATGTGTACAACACCCAAAACCAATCAACAGAGATAGAAATTACTCAACATGAAGCAAAGTCTTTATTAACTCCAAATTTTTAATAATTATATAAACACCTATTCTTAAGCTCATTTAATTAATTATTTGCAGAGGGGAAAATCCAAAATGCAATTAAATTCCAATAATTATCAAACCAGCAAATTCACGAAATTTCATAAATAATTAAATAACAATCACATCAACTTGTCATATAACAACAGAGTCAACAACAAGGATTTGGGCCCGGCAAATAGATGATTAAATATATACCAACAATTATCCAATTTATTACAAAATATGCTCAAGACTTTAACTCAATAAAATTTGCACATATAACCCCAAGTACGTACTCATCACCTCGCGCACATGGTTAGCAATTATACAAATTGCACATAAGACTCAATGACTAAGGGGAAATTCCCCCGCTCGAGGTTAAACAAGACACTTACCTTTTTGAGGTTAGGTCGATATTCCAAAATAGCTTTCTCACGTGAATTGACCTACGGACGATGCCAATCTTTCTTGAGCCTTCCTTACATTACTACGAGGTTCCGAAAATCCTAGCAACTTCAATCTATTTATAAACATAACAAAAGTGATAATTAGGAAGATTTTCATGGTTTCAGCTCATTTGAGCATTTTATCAAACACTAGGTGTGCAAATTTGGTTTCAAGGTTCTTCTATAAGGTTTTCTTCATTTCACAATCCAATATTTACTTATTGGATCTCAACAATCTTCCCACAAACCTTATTGGTACAAGCATATATACATAATACTCTTACACCCAAGAATCATACTCCCAATCACCAATCTTTTACCCCAAACTCGAAATTGAAGACTAAGGGTTGAATCTTACCTCTTTGATGAAGATCTTGTGATTAGCTTCGTTGATTCTTGAAGATTTGATGACTAGAATGTTAGGTTCCCTATTTCTCTCCCTAAAATGCTCTTACATCTCTCTAAAACCCTAAAAACAAACACCCTAAAATAAGCCCCAAAGCCTATTTATCAAAATGGGGTCGGGTTATGAAAATAGAAAAATTAACCCTCCGAAAGCAGGTCTGCGGTCGCATAATGGACCGCAGAATGGGCATGCGGGCCGCAAAATTGATCACAAAATCGGTGTACAGAACTGGGACTAGTTTACGGTCCATTCTGCGACCAGTTTGAGGTCGCAGAAGCAGTTTTGCGATTGCATAATTGGTCGCAAAATTGCATTGTTTCCAGCCTTTGGTAATTTGGTCATAACTTCTTGTAGGAATGTCCAAATGACGAACGGTTTGAAGAATTATAAAATATACACATAGATCTTTATTTTGATAGGTAACACACCATATAACTCTTCATATCAAGAGACGTATACTCAGTTGAAGTTAGGTCTTGTGCGAACTCACTTGAATCTTTAGTCTATTATGAAATTTCCAACTTCAGCATTTGATGCCGAAACCTATCGAATCAAGTCCGATTGACCTGAAATTTTGCACACAAGTCATAAGTGACATAACGGACCTATTCAAATTTTCAATGTCGTATTCTAACCTCGTTATCAAAAATTCAACCTTCGATCAATATTTCCGAAAATTGTCTATTTTCCAACTTTCGCCAAAATACGTCGAATTGTCCTACGGACTTCCAAATCCAAATCCGAACACGCGCCTAAGTCCGAAATCACCATACAAAGCTATTGAAACTACCAAAATTCTTTTCCGAGGTCGTTTTCTCAAAAGTCAACTCTTTGGTCAACTCTTTCCATTTAAGCTTCAAAATGAGAATTTCTCTTTCAATTAAATTCTAAATCTTCCGAAAATCAAACTCGACCATATCCACGGGTCATAATACATATTATGAAGTTGTCCGGGACCTTAAGTCATTGAATGGGGCATTAATTCTTAAAACAACAAGTCGGGTCGTTACATGCGTGTATGGTCGAGTTTGGTTTTTTGATGATACGAGATTAAATTGAAAGAACAATTCTCATTTTTGAATCTTAAGTGAAAAGAGTAAACCGGAGTTTGACTTTTGAGAAAGCGACTCCAGAATAGAATTTTAATGATTTCAACAGCTTCGTATGGTGATTTCAGACTTAGGCATATGTTCGGATTTGGATTTGGAAGTCCGCAGGGCAATTCGGCGCATTACGACGAAAGTTAAAAAGTAAAAGATTTTTGGAAAGTTTGATCGAAAGTTGACTTTATTGATATCGGGGTCGGAATTCGATTCCGGAAATTGGAACAGCTCCATTATGTCATCTATCACTTGTGTACAAAATTTAAGTCATTCCGGATTGGTTTGATATGTTTCGGCGCAAATTATAGAAGTTGGAAAATTTGAAAAACTTATAATTCGATTTGAGGCGCAACATGTAATTTCAGCATTGTTTGATGTAATTTGAAATATCGAGTAGGTCCGTGGTATGTTGCGAAACTTATTGGTATATTCGGACGAGGTCCGGAGTGGCTCGGATGAGTTTCGGACGGGGTTCGGGTCATTTGGCGACTTGTCGAAGCTACTGGAATTTCTTTTGCTGAAGCTGTTTCTGGGCAGCAGCTGATGCAATCACACCTGAGGAATTATGGGCATAGGTACGACCTCGCAGAAGCGAGATAAGCATTGCAGAAGCGATATTGGGAAGGCTGGCAGCTTACCGCAGAAGCAGACAAGGTTGCGCACCTGCGACATCGCATGTGCAATCACTGGAACACAGAAGAGACAATGCTCCACAGATGAGTGTTTGGCTATCACTTCTGTGATTGCGCAGATGCAAGGCTTCAGCTAGACAGTAGGCTTCGCAAATGCAAGGTTTATCTCGCAAAAGGGAGCTCGTAGAAGTGCAAAAGTTGTCCGCAGAAGCGAACTGGACAGAACATTTACGATAAAACATTGGTCATTTCGTCATTTTCGTTTTGGATTTTGGAGCTCGGTTTCTGGGCGATTTTGGAGTATTTCTTCACGACTTTGACTTGGGTAAGTGTCCTATATCCGAAAGTGATTATATTTTATGAATCCATGGTTATATTCATTATTTATTTCGGATTTAATTGAAGAAATTAAGAAAAAGTATTAAATCTTCCGAAAATGAAAAATGTTGATTTGGATGACGAATTGTTATTGGAATTTGATAAAATTGTTATGGTTGAACTCGTATCAGAATGGTTGTTCGGATTGCATAAAACTTCTACCGGGTTCCGAGATGCGGGCCCCACGTTGTCTTTTGGGTTGCCCTTTTAAAGTGAAATTTTAAGTCGACGTTTTATTATTCAGAATTGTTTCCGGTGAATTTTAATGAAGTTTTATAATTTATTTGGTTCGATTTGAGCAGTCTGGAGGTCATTTCACGCAAAAAGGCTATTTTGGAATATCGGTGTAACAACCCGACCGATTATTTTGAGAATTAGAGTCCCGTTCAGTGGCTTAAGGTCCCGAACTTCGTATTATGTATTATGACTTGCGTGTGTGGTCGATTTCATTTGTCGGATGATTCGAGATCAATTTGGAAGAAGGATTCTAGTTTTAGAAGCTTAAGTGGTAAGAGTTGATTGGAGCTTGACTTTTGTGTAAACGACTCCGGAATACCGTTTTGGAGGTTCCAATAGGTCTGTATCATGATTTTGGTCATAGGAGCATGCCCGGATGTTGATTTGGAGGTCCGTAGGTCGTTTCGGCATGAATTGGCGAAAGATGGAAAAAAATGGAAGATTTTGGAAAATTTGACTGTGAGTTGACTTTATTGATGTTGGGGTCGGATCCCAGTTCCGGAAGTTGGAATAGGTTCGTACTGTCATTTGTGACTTGTATGCAAAATTTGAAGTAAATCGAAGTTGGTTTGGTATGAATCAGCATTAGTTTTGGAATTCGAAAGTTCATAAGTTTCTTAGGCTTGAATCGATGCGCGATTTGTGATTCCAGTGGAGTTAGAGGCAATTTGAGGCTTCGAACAAGTTCGTATCATGTGTTGGGACTTATTAGTATACTTGGTTGGGGTCCCATGGGGCTCGGATGAGTTTTGGATGGGTTTTCTAACGTGTTTGGTATCTTGACATTGTTTTGAGCATAAGCATGTACTGATCCAAGGGTTCATTTTTAGTTCTAGAGATCGAAATTCGATTTTGAGACTTTCGGGAGTTTGATAATGAATTATAGGAATGATTTAGAATGTTTGGTCTAATTTCATCAAGTCGCGATTGGTTTGTTATCGCGAAACATGAGTTAATTATTTAATGAGCGAAGTTGTTATCGCATGGAACAAATGAGCTCTGAATTTAGTTTCGATTGAACGACTAGGTTCGTATTATTATTTGTGACTCACAGGAACAAGAATCGTCGAATTCCGAGTTTATATGATAGAGTTAGAGCCTTTTTAGTGAACAATAAACTGTTGGTGCAAGCAGGTTCTAGTGCTCACCTTTAACGACCAGATTTGGCACTTTTAGCGGCATGAATTAGGCTTTTTGCGACAAGATTAGTGATTTTATTGTACAACTTTTTTTATAAGATCATTTCAATATTTTTGGAGCCAAGGAATTCGTATTTGGGTGATTTTTGAGAGTGTTTTCACCAAATAGATTGGGGTACGTGTTTCCTACTCGGTTTGCATCATATTTCATGATTCCATGATTTTTTTCATCCTTAATTAGTGAATCGAGTAGAAGAAATTGGAAAAATTATAAAAGCTTTCAAAAATGTAAAATGAAGATTTGAAGGGAGATCCATTATCAGAATTTGATAATTTTGGTATGGTTGAACTCGTATCGGAATTGGTGTTCAAACTTCATAAATTTTCATCGGGTTCCGGGATACGGGCCCCGGGGTTGACTTTTGACATTTTATTATCCAAAATTGTTCCTGATAAATTTTAATGATGTTATGTAATTAATTTGGCCAGATGTGAGCCGTCTGGAGGTTATTTCACACGACAAGGCTATTTTGGAATATCGGCCTCATTTCGTTAAGGTAAGTGTCATGTCTAACTTTGTGTGGGAGAAACCACCCCTTAGGATTTGAGATGACTGTGTCATTCGTGTTATGTGAAGATCGTGTAGGCGAGGTGATGAGTGGGTACACGACCTATATGTGGTATTTGACCGGTTTGGACTGTTAGGCTTCCTTCATGTAATTAATTGTAGTTATCGTTTCATGACTATATCTTTTGTTGTTAGAATTGTTTGTTCCTGCCTTACTTGAAATTGTTAGCACACGTCCCATATTTGTTGTCAAGTCTACCCTTATATGCCAATTGTTGATTTTAATTACTTGTTGAACTCATGCTTTATCTGCTACATACCTTAATTGTTAATTGATGCTCATAAATTGTGCCTTAGTTTATGGATTGTCATTTCCTTGCTATTTGATTTTGTGAGCTATCGTGTAGCCTTTTTTATTAGTTGTGATCTTTTTGTAGCCTCGTTATTCCTTTTGATTTTGTGGTATATCGTAGTTTGTTGTAAATTGGTTGTTTAATTTATGTTGCTTGGGGAGCGGGTTGCACGCCGCAATAAATGTGTTTGATATTTATATTGAGGAGCAGGTTGCACGCCGCAACAGATGTGTTTGATGCTTATATTGAGGAGCGGGTTGCACACCGCAACAGATTTGTTTAATGTTTATAATAGGGAGCGGGTTGCACGCCGCAACAGAAATGAGAATGATCAATGATAAATGAGAAATGATTATCATTGTGTGGGATCGGGTTGCACACCGCAACATATATGATTAATGTTGAGTGGGATCGGGTTGCACACTGCAACATATATGATTAATGTTGTATGGGATTGGATTACACGCCGCAACATATATGATTATTATTGTATGGGATTGGGTTGCACGCCGCAACAAATGTACAGATATGAAATTATTGTGATATTAAGGTTAATCCCGATTGCGATTCTCATGATGCATTTCATGCTAGGTCGATTACTGTAGTTTCTTAAATCACTTCATTGTATTTTGATCATAATTAATTAACCGTCAATATATTAAAAAATAGAACAATATGGGCTTCTTGTGTGAGTCATGCATCCTATGTGATATATTAAGTTGCTGAAAATTTAGCAGAATTAAATGAAAGAATTCTCAATCTGTTCCACTTGCAAGTCTTTCAAAATAAAACTCATATCTTATTTTGAGTTCTACTAATTTAAATGGTGATTTCATTTTTACTCTAATTGGAATTTCAAATTTATTCATTATCTTATTGTCGTGTAATTTTCGTGAAAATTTGTTATTTTGTATTACCTTAATAAATCCCATATTTATCTCGTTACAATTTGGTTGATGTCCTATTTTTGTATAAATACAATATTTTTATTGAATGTCATATATTTCTAAACTAAACTCAATTGATATTCTATTTGCACAACCTCTCCACTATTTTACCTTATTTGAGTCCTAAATTGGCTTAATAACTCATTTGATGCTTCACTTTATTCAATTTGGAAATTGTATTTAAGTGTGTTTAAATTATTCATTGGTCATCTTGGTTGATATTGATATGGAAACTATACACATGGTAGCACGAGGATTTTGCCGTGCAAAAATGATTCGGAAAGATGTGGGCACAAGATGCCACATGTGTAAGAATTGGAAGTTGTGAATCATGATTTGAGATTTCGAGGAGTGATACCTCGGGTAATTTATGTTGAAATACATGCATTAATTGATTGATTCATCATATGATTCCTTACTTGAACCCATTCATATGTCATTATACTCTGATTATATTGTTGCCTAGTAACTTAATTGTTTTCTCGTTGCCATCTGTGTTCTCATTGTTCTCATTGTTGATTTGAATTGAAAATTCTTCTATTATAGCCTTACATTGATATTCTTTCCTTGTTAGGTTTATGTAACATTTTTTACAGGTTTATATATCTGGTAAGTGTCTTGACCTGGCCTCGTCAGTACGCTACCGAGGTTAGGCTTGATACTTACTGGGTACCATTGTGGTGTACACATGCTACTCTTTTGTATATTTTTGTGCAGATCCATGTACCTCAAAGTTGTTGATATTCCTATTATTTGATTGGGCATTTCTATGGAGATTCAAGGTTCACCTGCTGTCGCGTTCGCAGGCCTCAGAGTCACCTTGTGATATTTTGTTTGTACTATTTGATTCTATTGTGGAACAATTGTATTTAGTGATTTCTTTACTAACTCTGTAGAGCTTATGACTTGTACAACCGGTTTTGCGATTTGTAGAAAACTTTCTATTTCATATTTAATAATTGTTGGTTGAGTTGCCACTAATTCAGCAAGTGTTAGGCTTACCTAGTCCCTAAGACTTTTAAATTCAGTAAGTGTTGACTCATAACACCTATGAACCTAGTGCTCTGATACCAACTTGTCACGACCCCAATTTCCCTCCGTAGGATGTCGTGATGACACCTAGTCTCTAAGACTAGGTAAGCCTAATAATTTGTAGAATAACTGAATAATAAACTGAACTCAAATCTCAACACATGATATATAAATAGAAACTGTGATTTAAATAATTACAACTCCCAAAACCCGATAGAAATAAGTCACAAGCTTCTAAGAAAAAATAGTAAATGTCTTTATACGTCAAACTCTAAAGAGAATAAGGAAAACAACATAATAAGGATAGAGGGGGACTTCGAGGTCTGCGGACGCTGGCAGATATACCTTGAAGTCTCCACGTACAGTCCAGCTCACTGGTATATGGTCTAGTAGGAAGCACCAGGATCTGCACAAAAAGATGTGTATAAGTGTAGTATGAGAACACCACAATGGCACCCAGTAAGTACCAAGCCAAACCTCGGAGAGTAGTGACGAGGTCAGGTCGGGGGCCTACTGGAATAAAAGGAAATGAGGTAGAAAATGTAATAATACAATGAAATGACTCAGAAATGAATAATGAGAAATTTCAGAAAAGTAACAGCACATCAAATAGAGGAAAACAATAGGGGCGGTCCCGAGGTATCGCCTCGTAACCCCAAATGTAAATGCACAATAGAGGGATCTCCCGAGGTACCCCCTCGTAGTCCCAAAAGTAAATATGTAATAGGGGAATCTACCGTGGCACCGCCTCTTAGTCCCAAAAGTAAATATGCATAACAGGGGGATCTCCTGAGGTACTGTCTCATAGTCCCAAAAGTAAATTTGCACGACACGGAGGAACTCTCGAGGTACCGCCTCATAGTCCCAAAAGTAAATATGCAACTCATAAATTATGGAACAACGAATTTACGGCAAGGAATCCTATAGTTAAAGACCGAATATAATAATCAAGAAACATAGGAAATTCATCTACGAATGTTGCATGAATTTCAAGTAAGGGATAAGACACGTAGACATGCGATACTATGCTAACATGACAGCAACACATGCTAATGCAACTCAGTTAAGAAATTTAAAAGAAATCTACTCAACAAGAATTAGAATTTCCATGATTAGCCCGTGTATGCACTTGTCACCTCGCGTACACGACTCTCACATATCACAAATTGTTACAACAGTACCAGATCCTAAGGGGATTCGCTCCACACAAGGTTAGACAAGTCACTTATCTCAAATCTCGCTCAATCAATTGATAAGAATGCATTTTCCTTGACTTTCCGACTCTGATCGGCTCGAATCTAGCCAACACAATTACATACTATAAATATAACTACAAGAAACTAATTTAAATAATAAAACTACGACTTTAGTAAAGAATTGAAAAATCGCCCCAAAAAGTCGGTCGGACCCACATCTCAGAGGTAAAAGTCACAAATTCCAAACACCCATTCGACAATGAGTCCGACCATACTGGTTTTACCAAAATCCGACCCCAAGTCGCCACTAAAATCCCCAAATTAAACAATCTAAATCCCTAGCCTCAAACTCCAAAATTCCACCTTAAATACACACAAACTAGGTGAGAAATCAATGGGGAAATAAGATTATTGATAAACAAAATGAGTACAAGAGACTTACCTCAAGAAATCCCTCGAAAATGGTCTCAACATTCACCAAGACCCGAGCTCAAAATGTTTAAAATGAGGCAAAATTGCGAACCCTTGTATTTAAGTGTTCTGCCAGAACATCCGCTTCTACGGAAACTTAACCGCATCTGCGGTCTCATAGATGCGAGGTTCTCCCTGCTTCTGCGGCTTCCATCGCTTCTGCGAACAAGAGGTCCGCTTCTGCGGCCCCGCTTTTGCGGTCGCTTCTTCGCTTCTACAACACTGGCTGTCCTTCCTTCACTCTGCATTTGCGAAGCCTCGCTTGCACCTGCGGGCTCGCAGATGCGGAAGCCGTCACGCACCTGCGACACAGCCTCAGGCCAAGCCCAAATCCACTTCTACGCCTTGCCAGCCGCGCATGTGGCAGCGCACCTGCGAGAATGGTTCCGCATGTGCAATTGGACTAGAAGGCAAAAAAAATCCTAGCATTGCTCTAAGTCCAATTTCGATTAGTTAACCATCCGAAACTCACCCGAGGCCCCCAAGACCTCGACCAAATATACCAACCATTCATAAAACATCATACGAACTTAGTCGACTCTTTAAATCACATCAAACAATGCTAAAACACGAATTGCGCATTGATTCAAGCGATGAGGATAACGGCCACGCATATCATGCTCGGTCTCCCAAGTCGCCTCCTCGACCGGATGACCCCTC
The DNA here is from genome assembly GCA_000715115.1 of Nicotiana otophora. Classification (NCBI taxonomy): domain Eukaryota; kingdom Viridiplantae; phylum Streptophyta; class Magnoliopsida; order Solanales; family Solanaceae; genus Nicotiana; species Nicotiana otophora. Next base: position 14,786 of record AWOL01S0002410.1, read on the forward strand.
CACGGAACCTTCATTGAAGTGATGTTCTTTGACCTCAACTTTCGATCCTGCCTGTCCAAAATGGCCACCGGCTTCTCAACATAGGATAGATCCTTGTCCAACTGGACTGAGCTGAAGTCTAACACATGAGATGGATCGTCGTGATGCTTCTGGAGCATGGAAAAATGGAATACTGGACGAACTGCAGAACGACTAGGTGGCAGTGCAAGTCTGTAAGCCACATCTCTAACCCTCTCAAAAATCTCAAAAAGCCCGATATATCTAGGGCTCAACTTACCCTTATTTTCGAACCTCATAACACCCTTCATGGGCGAAACCCGAAGCAAGACCCGCTCCCCAACCATGAATGCAACGTTGCGAACCCTTCGATCCGCATAACTTTTCTGCCTGGACTAGGCTGTACGAAGTCAATCCTGAATCAATTTAACCTTTTCCAAGGCGTCCTGAACCAAGTCTGTACCCAATAGCCTAGCCTAACCTCGCCCAGCTCGAACCAACCCACTGGAGACTGTCACCATCTACCATACAAAGCCTCATACGGTGCCATCTGAATGCTCGACTGATAATTATTGTTGTAGGCAAACTCCACAAGTGGCATGAACCGATCCCAAACACCCCCAAAATCCATCACACACGCACGAAGCATATCCTTCAATATCTAAATAGTGTGCTCGAACTGTCCATCCATCTGAGGGTGAAATGCTGTACTCAATTCCACCCGAGTATCCAACTCACGTTGTACAACTCTCTAGAACCACGATATAAATAGCGTATCCTAGTCAGAGATGATAGATACCGGTACGCCATGAAGTCTGACAATCTCATAAATGTAAACCTGAGCCAGCTGGTCCGAAGAGTAAGTAGTAACCACAGGAATGAAATGAGCTGACTTGGTCAATCTATCCACAATCACCCAAACTTCATCGAACTTCCTCTGAGTCCGTGGGAGCCCAACTACGAAATCCATAGTGATCCACTCCTATTTCCACTCTGGAATCTCTAACTTCTGAAGCAATCCACCCAATCGCTGATGCTCATACTTCACTTGCTGACAATTTAGGCATCGAGCTACATACTCCACTATGTCCTTCTTCATCCTCCTCCACCAATAATGTTGCCTCAGGTCCTGATACATCTTTGTGGCACTTGGGTGAATGGAATACCGCAAACTGTTAGCCTCCTAGAGAATCAACTCACGCAAAAAATGTGCATTAGGCACACATAGCCTACCCTGCATCCATAATATACCGTCATCTCCAATAGTGACTTCCTTGGCATCGTTGTGCTGAACAGTATCCTTAAGGACAAGCATATGGGGGTTGTCATACTAACGCTCCCTGATATGATCATAAAGAGAAGACTGAGAAACCACACAAGCCAAAACTCTGCTCGGCTCGAAAATATCCAATCTGTCAAACTAGTTGGCCAAGGCCTGAACATCCAAGGCTAAAGGCCTCCTTGCTACTGGTAGATATGCTAAACTGCCCAAACTCTCCGCCTTGCAACTTAAGGCATCGGCCACCACATTGGCCTTCCCTGGATGATAGAGAATGGTGATGTCATAATCCTTAAGCAGCTCCAACCTTCTCCGCTGCCGTAAGTTAAGATCCTTCTATTTAAACAGATGCGGTAGACTCCGATGATAGGTGAAAACCTCACAAGGAACACCATACAAATAGTGCCGCCAGATCTTCAGGGCATGAACAATAGCTGCTAACTCAAGGTCGTGGACAGGATAGTTCTTCTCATGCACCTTCATATGTCTAGATGCGTAGAAAATCACCCTACTGTCCTGCATCAATACCGCACCGAGACCAATATGCGACACATCACAATATACCGTATAGGACCCCAAACCAGTAGGCAACACCAACACTGGGGCTGTAGTCAAAGAAGTCTTAAGCTTTTGAAATCTCTCCTCACACTCCTCGGTCCACCTGAACGGAGCATCCTTCTGGGTCAATCTAGTCATAGGTGCTGCAACAGACGAGAATCCATCTACAAATTGACGGTAATACCCTGCCAAGCCAAGAAATCTCCGGATCTCCGTAGCTGAGGATGGTCTGGGCCAACTCTGCACTGCTTCAATCTTTTTTGAACTACATTGATCCCCTCACTCAATACCACATGACACAAAAATGCCAATGAATCTTGCCAGAATTTACACTTTGAAAATTATGCATACAACTTCTTTTATCTCAAGGTCTGAAGTACAGTCATCAGGTGCTGCTCATAATCCTCCAAACTCTGGGAGTACACCAGAATGTCGTCAACAAACATAATGATGAAAGAGTCAAGATAGGGCTAAAATACACTGTTCATCAAATGCATGAATGCTACTGGGGCGTTGGTCAACCCAAAAGACATCACAAGGAACTCGTAATGACCATACCGAGTCCTGAAAGCAGTCTTTGGGATATCTGGCTCCCGAAACTTCAATTGATGATAGCCTGAATGCAAGTCGATCTTAGAGAACACTCCGGCACCCTGAAGCTGTTAAAATAGATCATCAATACGTGGCAATGGATACCTGTTCTTCACTGTAAGCTTGTTCAACTAGTGATAATCGATACACATTACATAGAACCATCCTTCTTCTTCACAAACAAGACATGAGCGCCCCAAGGGGGAACACTGGTCCGAATGAAGCCCTTATCGAGCAACTCTTGCAACTGTTCCTTTATTTCTTTCAACTCTGCTGGGGATATACCATAAAGTGGAATAAAAATGGGCTGAGAGCCCGGTAACAAATCAATGCCAAAGCCAATATCCCTATCGGGCAGCATGCCCGGAAGATCCGCCGGGAATACATCTGAATAGTCCCTCACTACCGGAACAGACTCAATGGTAGGAGTATCAACACTAACATCCCTCACATAGGCCAGATACGCATCACACCCTTTCTCAACCATTCGTTGAGGCTTAAGAAATGAGATAACCCTACTAGGAACATGATCTAAGGTACCTATCCACATAAGCCGCAGTATACCTGGCATAGACAACATCACCATTTTGGAATGACAATCAAGGATAGCATGATAGGGAGACAACCAGTCCATGCCCAAAATAACATCAAAATCCACTATACTGAGCAATAATAAATTGTCTCTAGTCTCAAAACTACTAAGAGCAATCAAACATGACCGATACACACGGTCAACACCAATAGAATCACCCACGGGTGTAGATACATAAAGAGGTGAACTCAGAGAATCATGGGATACACCCAAATACGGGGCAAAATAAGACGACACATAGGAATAAATGGAGCCTGGATCAAATAAGACAGATGCATCTCTATGACATACCGGAACAATACCTATGATAACAGAATCTGATACAACTACCTCCGTCTTAGCAGGAAGAACATAATATATGGACTGCCTCCCCCTCTTGGGTGACCTCTACTTGCTCGACACCCACCTCTAGCTCGCGGTGCAAGTGGAGTGGTAGCTGGTGCTGAAATCATAGCATGAGGACCCGGTGGAGCACGCGGTGCCTGCGAAATATGTGGAGGTGCACCCCTCCTAAGTCTGGGGTAATCCCTCACTACATGACGAGTGTCACCACACTCAAAACAAGCTCTCGGAGTACATGGCAGATGCGAATGGCTCGGGCCTAATTAACTAGACTGACCACTAAAAGCACCCCGTACAGGAGGTAGACACTGGCAGTGCATAATAGGGATCCTAGGGCCTAAGAATGGCCAAAACACCGCTGGCAGCTGGAAGTGCTGAATGAATAGGGAGACCCATATAACCCCTGCCCTGATGAGGTGCAGCTGGGGCACGAGTACCACTATAAGTTCCAGACTCTCGAGACCTCTTAGCCTCTCTCTCCTCTCTATCCCGAGTCAGCATACCCTCCAACCTCCTAGCAATACCTACTACCTGCTGGTACGTAATATCCATATCCAACTCTTGGGCCATGCTCAATCTGATACCAGGGTTGAGCCCCTCAATAAACCGACGAACCCGCTCTCGAATAGTAGCAACCAAGACTGGTGCATGCCTAGCCAAATCACTGAATCAGACCGCATACTCTGACGCGATCATAGAACCCTGGCGCAACTGCTCAAACTCTGTGTGCCATGCATCTCTGAGACTCTGGGGAATATACTCCCTCAAGAACATATCTGAGAACTGAGTCCACGTAAGTGAAGCTGCCTCAGCCGGACTATCCAACTCGTATGCATGCCACTACTGATAGGCCGCTCCTCTAAGCTGGAACGTAGTGAAAACAACCCACTAGTCTCTGCAACACCCACAGTACGGAGGATACGGTGGCACTCCTCAAGAAAACTCTGGCATCCTCTGACGCCATGCCACTGAAAGTATGAGGGTGGTACTTCTAGTACCTCCTGAGCTGCTCCGCCCTAGAAACTGTTGCCCTAACATTGGGTTGAACTGGAGCTACCGGCTGCATCGGTATGATCTATGGAACTTGGTCAACCTGAACCCGTTGCTCTAGGGTACCGACGATGGGAGTTTGTACGCCTCTCTCGGCCTGAGATGTGGCAGGAGCAAGTGGTATCAATTCTGCTTGAGCCAAGGTGCTGAACATGCTCAGAAACTGGGCTAGAGTATCCTTAAGGGTTGGTGTAGTAACAAGCGTCTCAGGTGCCTTCCCTTCAACTGGAGCTATTAGTGGCTCCTCTTTGGTAGCTCGTGCAGGTTCTCCGTCTACACCACGTGGACGTCCTCGGCCTCTACCCTGGCCCCGGCCTCTCATGGCTCTAGTAGGGGCGTGGGTGTCTGGCCAGCTGATCTAGTTGTACGTGTCCTCACCATTTGTAAGAGAATAGAAAGATAGAAATTCAGAATATGATGTCAAAATATCGCACGATAAGGAATCAAAGAAGTGAAGTTTTTCCTAACAGTTCCATAGCCTCCCAAAGACAGGGGCAGGTGTCTCCGTACCGATCCGCGAGACTCTACTAAACCTGCTTGTGACTCATAACACCTATGAACCTAGTGGTCTGATACCAACTTGTCACGACCCTAATTTCCCTCCGTAGGATGTTGTGATGACACGTAGTCTCTAAGCCAAGGTAAGCCTAACAATTTGCAGAATAACTGAATAATCAACTGAACTCCAATATCAGCACATGATACATAAATAGAAACTATGATTTAAATAATTATAACTCCCAAAACCCGGTAGAAATAAATCACAAGCTTCTAAGAGAAAATAGTAAGTGTCTCTATACATCAGAGTCTAAAGAGAATAAGGAACAAACATAATAAGGATAGAGGGGGACTCCGAGGTCCGCGGACGCTGGCAGATATACCTTAAAGTCTCCACGTACAGTCCAACTCACTGGTATCTGGTCTGGTAGGAAGCACCTGGATCTACACAAAAAGATGTGCAGAAGCGTAGTATGAGTACACCACAATAGAACCCAGTAAGTGCCCAGCCTAACCTCGGTAGAGTAGTGACGAGGTCAGGTTGAGGCCCTACTGAAATAAAAGGTAATGATCTAGAAAATATAATAATACAATGAAGTGACTGAGAAATGAACAACAAGAAATTTCAGAAAAGTAACAGCACAGCAAATAGAAGAAAACAACAAGGGCGCTCCCGAGGTATCGCCTCGTAACCCCAAATGTAAATGCACAATAGGGGGATCTCCCGAGGTACCCCCTCGTAGTCCCAAAAGTAAATATGTAACAGGGGATCTCCCGAGGTACCGCCTCGTAGTCCCAAAAGTAAATATGTAACAGGGGATCTCCCGAGGTACCGCCTCGTAGTCCCAAAAGTAAATATGCATAACATGGGGATCTCCCGAGGTACCACCTCATAGTCCCAAAAGTAAAAATGCACGATAGGGGGATCTCCCGAGGTACCACCTCGTAGTCCCAAAAGTAAATATACAACTCATAAATTATGGAACAACGAATTTATGGCAAGGAATCCAACAGTTAAAGACCGGATACGATAATAAAGGAAAACAGGAAATTCATCTAATCATGTTGCACGAATTTCAAGTAAGGGTTAAGACACGTAGACATGCGATACTAGGCTAACATGACAGCTACACATGCTAATGCAACTCAGTTAAGGAATTTAAAAGAAATCTACTGAACAAGAACCGAAATTTCCATGATTAGCCAGTGTACGCACTCATCACCTCGCTTACACGACACTCACATATCACAAATTGTTACAACAGTACCAGATCCTAAGGGGATTTCCCCCCACACAAGGTTAGACAAGTCACTTACCTCAAATCTCGCTCAATCAATCGATAAAAATGCCTTTCCCTCGACTTTCCGACTCCGATCGGCTCGAATCTAACCAACACAATTCATACTATAAATATAACTACAAGATTGTAATTTAAATAATAACACTACGACTTTAGCAATGAATTAAAAAATTGCCCCAAAAGTTAACCCGGGCCCACATCTCGAAATCGGGTAAAATTTACAAATTATAAACACCCATTCGACCACGAGTTCGACCATACCGATTTTACCAAAATCCGACACCAAGTCTCCACTCACTAGGTGGGTAATCAAACTCCCAAATTCCACCTTATATACATACAAACTAGGTGGGTAATCAATGGGAAAACAAGATTATTGATCAAAACTGAGTACAAGAGACTTACCTCAAGAAATCCCTCTACGATTCTCTCAAATTTCGCCAAGGCCTGAGCTCAAAATGTTTCAAATGAGGCAAAATTGCGAACTCTTGTATATAAGTGTTCTGCCAGAACATCCGCTTCTACAGAAACTTAACCGCATCTGCGGTCTTATAGATAAGAGGTCCTCCCTGCTTCTGTGGCTTCCATCGCTTCTGCATACAAGAGGTACGCTTCTGTGGCCTTGCTTTTGCGGTCACTTCTTTGTTTCTGCGACACTGGCTGCCCTTCCTTCACTCCGCATCTATTGAACCACGCTTGCACCTGCGAGCTCGCAGATGCGGAAGCCTTCACGCACCTGCGACACAGCCCCAGGCCAAGCCCAATTCTATTTCTGTGCCTTGCTAGCCGCACCTATGGCAGCGCACATGCGAGAATAGTTCAGCAAGTGCAATTGCACCAGAAGGCAAAAGAAACTCCAAGCTTTGCTCTATGTCCGATTTCGATCCATTAACCATCCGAAATTCACCCGAGGCCCCCAAGACCCTGACCAAATATACCAACCAGTCCTAAAATATCATAAACACTTAGTCGAGTCTTTAAAGCACATCAAACAATGCTAAAAACACGAATTGCACATCGCTTCCAGCCTAATGAACTTTAAGACTTCAAATTTCTACATCCCATGCCGAAACCTATCAAATCAAGTCCGATTGACCTCAAATTTTGCACACAAGTGATAATTGACATTACAAACCTACTCTAACTTCCGGAATTGGAATCTGACCACGATATCAAAAAGTATACTCCCGGTCAAACTTCCCAAAAATCATCCAATTTTCTAGCTTTCGCCAATTGACGCTAAAATGACCCTTCGAACCTCCAATTCAACATCCGAATACGCTCCTTAGATGAAAATCACCCTACAGAACTATTATAACCATTACAACTCCATTCTGGAGCTGTCTTCACACAGTTCAACCTACGGTCAATTCCTACAACTTAAACTTCTATTTTAGGGACTATGTGTCCCATTTTACTCCAAAACCAAAACAAAATACTCCCGGCAAGTCACGTAACCCAAAACTGAAATAGAGGGATCAATAATTAGGGGTTCGAGGCTAATACTCTCTAAATGGCCGACTGGGTCATTACACATCACGACATCCTATAGAGAAAAATTTGGGTCGTGACAAGTTGGTATCAGAGCTCTAGGTTCATAGGTGCTACAAGTCATAAGAAAATTTAGTAGAGTCTTGCGAATCTATACAGAGACATCTGTACTAATGTTCGAGAGGCTACGGAAACTATTAGGAAATTCCACTTCTTTTATTCCTTATCGTGCGATATTGATTCAGCGTGAAGCATATATCTTATATTCATTTACATCCACTCGTTTATGACATTGCGCACTCGGTATCAGCTGTATGCTGACTGTTCGTGATGCCGCAGATGGACTACGAAGGAGAAAGGGATGCTCAAACATCGTCTCAACATGTGGGCCCCACTGAAGATGCAAATGCATTTAAGGATCACTCAGTAATTTATGTGGAGGTGCAACAGATTCTGCCATCTGGTTGATGAGTACGAGCTGTGAGGGTTAATATTATGGATCATCGGATGTTGTATCCTATGGCTTCACGCTAAGTGAGGGAGTCCACTATAGACGAATGTATTATGGGGTCATGTGTTATATCAGTTCTAGCATGAGATGTATATATGCAGTACTGAAAGGTTCCCCAAAATTTGCACATGTTTAAGGATTGAGATTTTGCAAGTGATAATGTTGGGACTTGCGGTATGTCTGTGTCCTTAATAATCCTATAATTCAGTACCAAAGGAGTTAGAGAAATAACTTCAAATTTACGGAAGGTCTACTAAGCGTGGGCATCTTGATTGTGGCAGTATGGGGTGCCTCGGAGGAAGTATGGTGGTTGTTGAGCTTCTGGGCGACGTGGTTCGTGCGAAGATTTGTCTATATGGAGATTTACTTTTGGGGTCGTTGTGTATAAATAGGGAGAAGTGTTACCCCAAGGAAGAATCAAGGAGTATGTGAAGAAATGGGTCAGCTCGACGGTGCTGGGTCAGCATAACAAAGGAAGAAATTGACCTTTGGAGAGATAATTCTCCACCGGTGTTTGTGGCAAGTCTATGAAGAGGGCAGACCAGCCAATGCAACACCACCTACTTAGGCTCAGTTTTCAGAGATGTTTTTGATGAAGTTTGTTCACCAGACTCTACGGAATGTGTGGCGCATAGAGTTTGAATGGTTGCGTTAGGGCACCATGACAGCGTTAGAATATGCTATCAGGTTCAGTGAGTTAGCCCGGCATACTCCTACTTTGGGGTGAGGAAAAGGAAACTAAGGAGACCAAGAGGTCTTGAGGTTCTAAAGAATTCAGTGGATTCTACTATACATTTATAACTCATTATGGTGGAGACTCGAGCAGTCGGTCAGCTTAGTCAGCACATTTGATTACTCAGGGTGCACGAGTAAGTTCTTTTATTGCACCACCGGCACAATATTCCTATAATGATTATTCCAATTATTTGGCACAAACTGAGTATGAGTAGACGAACCCGCATAGGGGTTGTTATGAGTGTGGGGATACTAGGCACATCATGAGAAATTATCCAAGACTTGGGAGAGACATATTTCATTAGAACACTCAGGCTACGTGCCCCATTTCAGTTGAAACTCCACCTACATATGGGTGAAGGACAGGCGGGTAGAAGGTGTCCTAGAGGTGGAGGCCTGGCCCGTTGATATATTTTTCGTAGTATGGCTGAGGCCACTACACCAGATAGTGTCGTTACAGGTACATTCTCGATTTATTATAAAGGAATAATTTCCTTAACTTGATTTGGTTCTGAGTATCGAGGCGAGTCCTCCTATTATGCTCCACTTATGACTGAGCTTCGTAATCCTATAATCTACTTATGCGTTTACTCATGTTGGGAGATTTTATAGAGATAGCTGTGTCTATCATTCTGCTTTAGTCACTAAAAAGAGCTGTGAGACTAAAAGTGACTTTCTGTTACTCATTACGGTGAGTTTGGATGTACTTTCTTGATAATTGATTACAATTTGTGAATTATATGCCCTACCGGTATGGGGGTTCATTATGTATTATGATTGTTTTTAATTGAAATTATATTTTTTTAAAGAAGAAAATGGAAAGATTTCGATTGGTACGATGTGCATATTACTTGTGATTCAGAGCTGAGGACGAAATCCTCACATTTTAATATGATTTGATATGTTCAAAACGGGCTACGTGCCACGGTGGAAGTTATATTAGGATGAGATCCTTGTGATGAAAATTTATGCGTTTAAATTCTCCCTTGTGAAATTAAAGTTGTACTATCGTGTTGATAAGGAGTCATGCCTGTTAGGCTTATTTGATAATTCTTATATGTGTTCTCTATGCATAATTTGCCATATTCGTATTGTAACTTTTGAGTTTTAGCCTACGAGATGGGTGCCCAAGTGATGTTAAATGTGACCCATTAATTTAGGTAAAAAAAATAAAAAATAAAATTATGAGGCCTTCATGCCTCTGTCTCATTGTCAGTATTCTGAAGGTTTAAAACAAGATTTTTGTTAACATAAAGTTAATTGATGATGTTGTAATTGACTATGAACAACTATTATGACCAGAGATGTGGTTATGGGCGTATGCATATTGCGATATGCTATGTGGTTGTGTCGTGTGAGCATAGGCACGAGTTGCTACAGCCAACCGAGACTAATACCGTGTGTTGATATGAAAATCGAACCCTTTTTAAGATGATTGGAGTGTAAAGAAAATTGGTTCTAAGGTTTATAAGTTTGGACAGGAGAAATAATCTCAATAGAGATGGTGATGTATAACAACCCAACGGGTCATTTTTCTTTTCAAAACCCCGTTCCCCTAAATAAGACTTCCCGTACATGATTTTACTGTTTTATGACTTGCGGGAATGGTTAGTTCGGAATTTGGAAGGGTTCGGGTTGAAATCGGAACACTTGATTCTTTAAGGTTGGCTTAAAAGGCCAAGTTTAACTTTGGTCAATATGTTTAGTACACTACCCCCGGAATCGGGATTTGACAATTCCAATAGGTTTGTATAGTGATTTCGGACTTGGGCCTATGTTCGGATTGGGTTTTGGATGACCCGGGAGCAATTCAGCGCCCAATAGTGAAAGTTGGTTCTTAAAGGTTTTAAAAGTTCTTTAAATTTGGCTTGGAGTGGGTTTTGATGATATCGAGGCCCAAATGGAATTTCGAGACCGGGAATAGTTCTGTAATCTCATTTAAGACTTGCACGCAAAATTTGGTGTCATTCTGAGTAGTTTAAGTACATTTCGGCGTATTGGAAGTAAATTGAAGAAAACTTGAAGTTCTTAAGTTCGATTAAATTAATTTTGGGGTGTGACTCTTAGTTTTAAGGTTGTTTCGGGCATTCCGAGAGTTCGAGCGAGTCAGTTTATGTTTCTAAACTTGTTGGTATGTTCGGGCGGGGCCCCGAGTGTCGATCGGACGAGGCTCGTACCAAGTTGGGAGCATGGAGCTACAACTGAAGCTCCCAAATCTGTCATAATCGCACCTGTGCTTAGCCAGTCGCAGGTGCAGGCTCGCGGGTGCGAGCCACGAGCCGCAGAAGTGAGAGATCAAGGGCAGCCCAGGAACCACAGATGCGAAAGATTGGGCGCACCTGCGCGACCGCAGGTGCGAGATCTTTGGTCGTAGGTACGACTAGGCCTGCAGAAGCGGCCCCTTCTGTCCACAGATGCGGAGACTGGCCAGGTGAGGGAAAAGCGCACCTACGAGGAAATTGCCGTAGGTGCGAGACCGCAGATACGGCCAAGGCACCGCAGGTGTGAAAGTCGCTCGGAAGTAAGGGTTCATTTAATACGGACTTAGGCCATTTTTATCACATTTGCTCTCACTCTTGGGCGATTGGAGAGCTTTGAAGGAGGGGATTTCGACCTAGCTTTATGAGGTAAGTAATTTCTACTTAATGTGAGTTTAATACTTAGATTATTGGTAGATCTTAACATGAAAATTTGTAGAAATCATGGGTTAGATAAAAAACCTAGGTTTTGATTAAAATGGGATTTTACCACGAAAATGATTATCGAACTTAGTAAAATCATATATTTATGTTCCTGCGGTTATGGGTAACGACTTTCTTTGAAAACATCCAGAATCCGGGCACATGGACCCAGGGGTAAATTTTAGGAATCCTGCATTTAGGGTTGGGAATTGCTTTAATAGCAGGGGGTATGAACTTTTGAGCGTAAATTGATTGATTTTGTAAATGTTTGACTTGTTTCGAATCGTTTGGCACCAAACTTGGAGGTTTGAGCACGTTCTTGAATCGGGAAGTGGGCTTTGAGACGAGGTAAGTCTCCTTTCTAACCTTGTAAGAGGAACATTTCCCCATAGGCGAATTAACTAATATATGTGACTATTTGTGGGGGGGCTACGTATGTACAAAGTGACGAGAGTCCGTGCGTGGCTACTATTTATGCTAAGCCCGTGTAGTCTAGGACCCCCATCATGCCATACTTGAAATAATTGCGCCTTTACTTGTCAATTGAATTGCTTAAATCATAAATTCAAAAATAGTTGTAAGAGGATCCCAAAGGGATAAGTTTCACTTATTTAAGGGTATGAATCGAACACTTGACTGTTATTGAAAAACTTGTGTTTCTTTAAGTGTTTTCTATTAGTGGAGGGGGTCGATCGCCTCGGCAAATTAAATAGATACATCTATGGTTCGCGTCATTCGACCCTCGGCAGTGCACAATTTAAATAT
>AWOL01S0002410.1:28354-42171 GCA_000715115.1 Nicotiana otophora
AAGTGACGAGAGTCCGTGCGTAACTACTACTTATTCTAAAGTCCGGGTAGTAGTCTAGGACCCCGTTATGCCATACTTGAAATAATTGCGTCTTTACTTGTCAATTGAATTGCTTAAATCATAATTTCTATAATTGTAAGAGGATCCCAAAGGGGTAAGTTTAACTTAATTGAGAGTATGGATAGAACACTTGAATGACATTGAAAAACTTGTGTTTCTTTAATTGTTTTCTATTAGTGGAGCGGGCCGAGCGCCTCGGCAGATTAAATAGATGCATCTATTGTTCGCGTCGTTCGACCCTCGGCAGTGCACATTTTAAATATTGTTATGTTGGTTCAGGTCGTACGTCCTCAGCATTATTTGCGCATGAATATTTTGGGATTCTATACTCATAACTGATATTGCTCCAATGTTTAAATGAAAGATAAATTGGGGATTTATAATTGTGAAAAGGGGTATTTGCCATCACTTAGTGTTGAGTTTTAGTATATATTTATTGTAATCTACACTCAGTTGTAATTTTAAATTCATTATCATTAGCCTTAGTAGGTATCAAGTCGACCCCTCATCACTACTTCTTCGAGGTTAGGCGGGACACTTACTAGGTACATGTTATTTTATGCACTCACGCTACACTTATGCACTTAACTGTGCATGATCTGAGGCAGGTGCATTTGGATATCCATCCAGCGCGCATTCTTGATTTGAGTTCGAGATTCCACCGTGAGCTGCCCTCCTGAGCCGTTCAGCAGCATGTTGGAGTCCCCTTTTTTATCTTATTCCTGTCTATTCCTTTCCAGGCAGTAGGATAGATATCTTTTGTATATTCTACTAAGTTGCCCATATACTTGTGACTCTAGATTGTGGCACGTAATAGTAAACTTGTGATTTTGGGTTTTGTTCTTACGGTTATTAATGTTTCTCGTTGTTTTCATTTAATAATTTAAATCGGCTTTCATTAAATCTTTTAAGTAAAATAAAAAGGTCACTACGTGGGAAAAATCATTAAAATGGGAAATCATTAGGTTATTCATTGTTGGCTTGTCTAGCAACGGTGTTGGATGCCATTACGGCCTGATATAGAATTGGGTCGTGACAATATGGTATCAGAGCACTAGGTTCACGTAGGTCTCACAAGTTATGGGTAGGTCTAATAGAGTCTTGCAGATCGATGCGGAGACGTCCGTACTTATCTTCGAGAGGCTATAGGATGTTAGGAAAAACTACTCCTTATTCATTTCCTATCGTGCATTTGATGGTATACTAAGTTTCTTCCTCTTATTCTCTCATAGTTGGTGAGAACGCGTGCAACAGACTTTCCAAACCCGGGAGGGGCTGCCCCTATTGCTAGAGGCTGAGGTAGAGGCCGGGGGAGGGCACCGGCCCGAGGTAGGGGGCGAGGACGTCCTAGAGTTGCCCAAGTTGCACCGTCAGCAGATCCATTGGAGGATCCTATAGTCGAGGAATAGGGTCAGGTGCCCGCAGCAGAGCCAACCCAGGTCGATTTCATGACAGCACCGGGCTTCCAGGAGGTCATGGGCTATATGCTACGGTTCATGGATTCTATGACCCGGGCCGGTTTACTTCCAGCAGACTCGGCTATATCTCAGGCGTGAGGGGGAGCACAGACCCCTACCAATCAGGCTCCTGGGCATGCAGCCAATGTATATCATACCCCGGGCACTCTCCCCATCGGCGGAGCCCATCCTGTCGCAGCAGCTGTACCTGAGCCTAGACTAGCTGCGGCCGGCGAGCCGCAGAAGCTTTTGGACAGATGGACTAGACTTCACCCTACGGTATTTGGGTATGAGCGACATGAGGATCCTCAGGACTTTATTGATAGGTGCAGGGACAGACTGCACAGCATGAGGATATTGGAGTCTCACGGGGTGGATTTCACTACCTTCCACTTGGAGGGCAGAGCACGTAGGTGGTGGCAGTCTTATCTTCTTGGTAGACCAGCAGATTCTCCTCCCATGACTTGGGGCCAGTTCACATGCCTATTCTTGGACAAGTATATTCCACCCTCTCAAAGGGAAGAGTTGTGATTCCAGTTTGAGTAGCTCCAGTAGGTCAGATGTCCGTGACCAATTATGAGGTGAGATTCTCACAGCTATCTCGCCATGCACTCATGATACTCCCTACTGAGGCGGAGCGGGTGTGGAGGTTTGCTGCGGGGTTGCACTCAGGTATTCAGGATAGTATGGCCCTAGAGGTAGAGATAGGGACCTCCTACCAACTAGTAGTAGAGATTGTTCATAGGTTTGAGGGCTATCGCCAGACGGGTAGGGAGCAGATGCAGCAGGACAAGAGGGTCTGTTACTCCGGGGAGTTCATAGGTACCCCAGCCAGGGCAGAGGACAGTTCAAGAGGGGTCAGCCCAGTAGGCCCCCATATCCAGCACCGCCGCCTCCATGGTCCTTTCAGTAGGTACTCCGGTCGTCAGGGTTCTTCTAGTGCTTACTTCCCATGCCAGAGAGTTCATATCACCCACCAGGTATTCAGGGTTCTTTCGGTGGGTATTTAGGTCATCTGGGTCAGACTTCCGGGTAGCAGATCACCACGCCGAGAGGTTGTTTTGAGTGCGAGGATCTTAGTCATGTGCGGCGATTTTGCCCCAGGCTTCGGGGCAAGGCAGTGCACCAGGGCCAGCAGTCCATGATTTCAGCTCCAGTAGCCGCACCAGCCGTCTGGTCTCCTAGAGGCAGAGGGCAGGTGGGTAGAGGCCGTACCAGAGGTAGAGGTCAGGCAGGCGGAGGCCAGCCGGGGGGCGCTCCATCCAGATTTTAAGCTTTTTCGGCCAGACCAGATGCAATGGCCTCTGATGTCGTGACCACATGTGTTATCTCTGTCTGCGATAGGGATGCTTCAGTATTATTTTATCCAGGATCTACCTATTCATATGTTTCATCCTTGTTTGCTCATTTTCTGGAGATTCCTCACGAGTCCTTGGGTACTCTTGTTTATGTGTCCACTCCTGTAGGCGATTCTGTGGTTGTGGATCAGATCTATCAGTCCTGTGTGGTCACATTCTGTGGTTACGAGACTAGAGCAGACCTTCTGTTACTTGATATGACCAACTTTGAGGTCATCTTGGGCATGGACTATTATCCCCATATCACGCCATCCTTGATTGCCATGCCAAGACTGTTACCTTAGCAATGCCTGAGTTTCCTTGATTCGAGTGGAAGGGTTCTCCTGTCAGTACGTCTAGTCGGGTTATCTCTTTTCTGAAGGCTCGACATATGGTCAAAAAGGGTTGTTTGGCCTATGTTCGGGATTCCACTGCAGAGTCTCCAACGATTGATTTAGTGCCAGTAGTCCGAGAGATCACCGATGTGTTTCCTTCTGACCATCCAGCATGCCACCAGATTGTGATATTGATTTCTGTATTGACTTGGCTCCGGGTACCCAGCCTATATCCATCCCACCGTACCGTATGGCTCCTAAATATTTGAATGAGTTGAAGGAATAGCTTGAGGAGTTGCTAGTAAAGGGGTTCGTCAGGTTGAGTGTATCACCTTGGGGTGCACCAGTGTTATTTATGAAGAAGAAAGATGGAACTATGCGGATGTGCATTGATTACCGCAGTTGAACAAACTTACCATTAAGAACGAGCACCCGTTGCAGTGTATTGATGATTTGTTTGACCAGTTGTAGGGTGCTAGGGTGTTTTTTAAAATCGACTTGAGAACGGGATATCATCAGTTGAAGATTCGGGACTCAGATGTTCCGAAGACTGCCTTCCGTACTAGATATGGCCATTATGAGTTTCTAGTGATGTCCTTCGGCTAGACCAATGCCCCAGTAGCGTTTATGGATTTGATGAACAGGGTGTTCAGGCCTCATATTGATTCCTTTGTTATTGTCTTCATTGATGACATCTTGATTTACTCACATAGCATGGAGGAGCACGAGCAGTATTTCAGGGTGGTGTTTCAGACCTTGTGGGAACAGAAGCTATATGTTAAGTTCTCCAAGTGTGAGTTTTGGTTAGATTCCGTGGCATTCTTGGGGCATATGGTATCAGGCGAGATCATTAAGGTAAAACCCACGAAGATCGAGGTAGTTCAGAGTTGGCCTCGTCCTGCTTCGGCGAATAAGATCAGAAGTTTCTTGGGCTTAGCAGGGTATTACTGTCGGTTTGTGGAGGGCTTCTCATCTGTTGCAGCACTGTTGACTAGATTAACCCAGAAGGGTGTTCAGTTTCGTTGGTCCGATGATTGTGAGGCGAGCTTTCAGAAGCTCAAGACAGCTTTGACTACAATACCAATTCTAGTGTTGCCTTCTGATTCGGGGATGTATACAGTGTATTGCGACGCTTCACGCGGTGGCTTGGGTTGTGTATTGATGCAGGAGAGGCTATTTATTGCATATGCTTCACGTCAGCTGAAGCCCCATGAGAGGAATTATCTTGTGCATGATTTGGAGTTGGCCGCGATTGTTCATGCTCTTATGATCTGGAGGCATTACCTTTATGGGGTGTTCTGTGAGGTTTACACTGATCATCGCAACATGCAGCATTTGTTCAAGCAAAGGGATCTTAATTTGAGGCAGCGCAGATGGCTTGAGTTACTGAAGGATTATGACATCACTATTCTTTATCATCCGGGCAAGGCGAATGTGGTCGCGGACACCTTGAGCAGAAAGGCAGAAAGTTTAGGTAACTTGGCATTCATTTCAGCAGAGGAGAGACCACTAGCCTTGGACATAAGGTCCTTGGCTAACAAACTTGTAAGGTTGGATATTTCAAAGCCCAGCCGAGTTCTTGCATGTGTTGTTGCCCAGTCTTCACCATTTGAGCAGATCAAGGCTGGACAGTTTGATGATCCGCACTTGGCAGTTCTCAAAGGGACGGTACTATAGGGTGGTGCCAAGGAGGTTTCTATTAGTGAGGATGGTGTTCTGCAACTCCAGGGTCGCCTTTGTGTTCCTAATATCGATGACGTGAGCGAGAGGATTCTAGAGGAGGTGCATAGTTCTCGACATTCAATTCACCCACATGCTACGAAGATGTATCGCGACTTGAAGCAGCATTTTTGGTGGAGGTGAATGAAGAAAGACATAGTTGAGTATGTAGCTAGATGCCTGAATTGCCAACAGGTTAAGTATGACCACCAGAGGCCAGGAGGTCTACTCCAGCAGATGACTATACCCGAGTGGAAGTGGGAGCGCATCACTATGGACTTCGTAGTTGGGTTGTCGTGGACCTTGCAGAAGTTTGATGCAGTTTGAGTCATTGTAGAAAGATTTACCAAGTCAGCACACTTCATTCCTGTGATGACTACATATACTTCAGAGAGATTGGCCCGGATTTATATCCAGGAGATAGTTCGGTTACACGGTGTGCCTGAAGAGCTGTACAGAGTGAGTTGGGGACCCGTGTAGAGCTCAGCACTGTGTTTCATCCACAAACCGACGGGCAGTCAGAGCAGATAGTCTAGATCTTGGAGGACATGCTCAGAGCATGTGTGATTGACTCTGGGGAATAGTGAATCAGTTCTTGCCTTTGGCCGAGTTTGCTTACAACAACAGTTATCAGTCCAGCATCGAGATGGCTCCATTTGAGGTGTTATATGGTCGACGATGTCGTTCTCCTATCGGGTGGTTTGAGCCCGGTGAGGCTAAGTTATATGGTATTGATTTGGTGAAGGATGCCTTGGAAATGGTGAAGTTGATTCAGGAGCGACTTCGCACAGCGCAGTCCAGACAGAAGAGTTACGTGAATCAGAAGGCGCGTTATGTATCGTTTACGGTAGGCGAAACGGTTCTCTTGAAAGTCTCGCCGATGAAGCACATTATGAGATTCGGGAAGAAGGGAAAGTTGAGCCCAAGGTTTCTAGGCCCATTTGAGGTGTTGAGGCGGGTTGGGGAGGTTGCTTATGAGCTTGCTTTACCTCCCAGCCTATCAGGGGTTCATCTAGTTTTTCACGTATTTATGCTCCGGAGGTATCACGCTGACTTATCACATGTGTTAGACTTCAGCACTATTTAGCTAGATGAGAGCTTGGGTTATGAGGAGAAGCAAGTTGCCATTATTGCTAGACAGGATCGCCAGTTGAGATCCAAGAAGATTTCCACGGTAAAGGTCCAGCAGAGGGGCCAACTAGTCGATGAGGTGACCTGGGAGTCTGAGGAGGACATGCGGAGCAGATATCCACACTTATTCAGCACTTCATGTATGATTCTAAACCCGTTCGAGGACGAACATTTGTTTAAGAGGTGGAGAATGTAACGACCCAACCGGTTGTTTTGCTTTCCAGAACCCTGTTCCCCTAAATAAGACTTCCCATACCTGATTTTACTATTTTATAACTTGCGGGAATGGTTAGTTCGGGATTTTGAAGGGTTCGGGTTGAAATCGAAACACTTGGTTCATTAAGGTTGACTTAAAAGGCCAAGTTTGACTTCGGTCAACATTTTTAGTAAATGACCTCGGAAGCAGGATTTGACGGTTCCAATAGGTTTGTATGGTGATTTTGGACTTGGGAGTATGTTCGGATCGGGTTTTGGAAGAACCGGGAGCGTTTCGGCGCCTAATAGTGAAAGTTAGTTCTTTAAGGTTTTAAAAGTTCTTTAAATTTGGCTTGGAGCGGATTTTGATGATATTGAGGCCCAAATGGAATTTCGAGACCGGGAATAGTTCCGTAATGTCATTTAAGACTTGCACGCAAAATTTGGTGTCATTCCGAGTAGTTTAAGTACGTTGCGGCGCATTGGAAGTACATTGAAGAACTTGAAGTTCTTAAATTTGATGCAATTAGTTTTGGGGTGTGATTCTTAGTTTTAAGGTTGTTTCGGGCATTCCGAGAGTTTGAACGAGTTCATTTTAGGATTCTAAACTTGTTGGTATGTTCGGGCGGGGCCCCCGGGGCCCCGAGTGTCGATCGGATGAGGCTCGGACCAAGTTGGAGCATGGAGCCACAACTGAAGCTCCCAGATCTGTCATAATCGCACTTGTGCTTGGCTAGCCACAGGTGTGGGCTTGCAGGTGCGAGCCACGAGCTACAGAAGCGAGAGATCAAGGGCAACCTAGGAACTGCAGAGGCGAAAGATTGGGTGCACCTGCTCGACCCGACCGCAGGTGCGAGAGCTTTGGTCGCAGGTGCGACTAGGCCCGCAGAAGAGGCCCCTTCTGTCCGCCGATGCAGAGACTGGCCAGGTGAGGGAAAAGTGCACCTGGGAGGAAATTTCCGCAGGTACGAGACCACAGATGCGGCCCAGGCACCACAGGTGCGAAAGTCGTTGGGCAGTGAGGGTTCATTTAATACGGACTTAGGCCATTTTTATCATATTTTCCCTCAGTCTTGGGCGATTTGAGAGCCTTGAAGGAGGGGATTTCGACCTAGCTTTGTGAGGTAAGTAATTGCTACTTAATGTGAGTTTAATACATAGATTATAGGTAGATCTTACATGAAAATTTGTAGAAATCATGGGTTAGATGAAAAGCCTAGGTTTTGATTAAAATGGGATTTTACCACGAAAATGATTATCGAACTTAGTAAAAATCATATATTTATGTTCCTGATATTATGGGTTATAACGTTCTTCGAATATTTCCGCAATCCGGGCATGTGGGCCCGAGGGGTGAATTTTAGGAATCCCACATTTAGGGTTGGGAATTGCTTTAATAGCGGGGGGTATGAACCTTTGAGCATAAATAGATTGATTTATATAATGTTTGACTAGTTTCGAGTCGTTTGGCACCAAATTTGTAGGTTCGAGCACATTCTTGAATCGGGAAGTGGGCTTTGAGACGAGGTAAGTCTCATTTCTAACCTTGTAAGACGAAAATTTCCCCATAGGAGAATTAAGTAATATATGTGACTATTTGCGGGGGGGCTACGTACGTACGAAGTGACGAGAGTCCGTACATAACTACTACTTATGCTAAAGTCCGGGTAGTCTAGTACCCCATTATGCCATACTTGAAATACTTGCGTCTTTACTTGTCAATTGAATTGCTTAAATCATAATTTCTTTATTTGTAAGAGGATCCCATAGGGGTAAGTTTAGCTTAATTGAGGGTATGGATAGAACAATTGACTGCCATTGAAAAACTTTTGTTTCTTTAAGTGTTTTCTATTAGTGGAGCGGGCCGAGTACCTCGGCAGATTAAATAGACGCATCTATGGTTCGCGTCGTTCGACCCTCGGCAGTTCACAGTTTAAATATCGTTATGTTGGTTCGGGTCGTACGTCCTCGGCATTATTTGTGCATGAATATTTTGGAATTCTATACTCATAACTGATATTGCTCCAATGTTTAAATGAAAGATAAATTTGGGATTTATAATTGTGAAAAGGGGTATTTACCATCACTTACTGTTGAGTTTTAGTATATATTTATTGTAATCTATGCTCAGTTGTAATTTAAAATTCATTATCATTAGCCTTAGTAGGTGTCAAGTCGACCCCTCATCACTACATCTTCGAGGTTAGGCAGGACACTTACTGGGTACATGTTGTTTTATGTATTCACGCTACACTTTTGCACTTAACTGTGTAGGATCTGAGGCAGGTGCATCTGGATATCCATCCGGCGCACATTCTTGATCCAGGTTCGAGATTCCACGATGAGATGCCCTCTTGAGTCGTTTAGAAGTATGTCGGAGCCCCCTTTTTATCTTGTTCCTGTATATTCCTTTCCAGGCAGTAGGATAGATATCTTTTGTATATTATACTAAGTTGTCCATATACTTGTGACACTATATCTTGGCAAGTAATAGTAGACTTGTGATTTTGAGTTTTGTTCTTACGGTTATTAATGTTTCTCACTGTTTTCATTTAATAATTTAAATCGGTTTTCATTAAATCTTTAAAGGAAAATAAAAAGATCACTACATGGGAAAATTCGTTAAAATGGGAAACCATTAGGTCATTCATTGTTGGGTCGTGACATGATGTCAGACTTATGTCGATTGGGGTGACGTGGGATCACCCCGCGAGTATATTTGTAAGAGTAAAATCAGCAATTTGATAACCTCAGAATAATTCTTAGCATGTTCGAGGACGAACGTTTGTTTTAGCAGTGGAGAATGTAACGACCCGACCGATCATTTTTAGAATGAGCACCACGTTCAGCGACTTAAGGTCCCGAGCAGCTTCATATTATGTATTATGACTTGCGTGTGTGGTCGAGTTCAATTTTTGGATGATTCAGGATCAATTTAGAAGTATAATTTTTGTTTTCGAAGCTTAAGTGGTAAGAGTTGATCGGACTTTAACTTTTGTGTAGATAACTCCGGAGTAGAGTTTTGAGGTTCCAATAGCCCCGTATGATAATTTTGGTCTTAGGAGCGTGCCCAGATGTTGATTTGGAGGTCCGTAAGTCATTTCGGCATGAATTGGCGGAAGTTGGAAAAAAATGGAAGATTTTGGAAAGTTTGACCGAAATTGACTTTATTGATGTCGGGGTCGGAAGTTGGAATAGGTCCGTACTGTCATTTATGACTTGTGTGCAAAATTTGAAGTCAATCGGAGTTGGTTTGGTATGAATCGACATTAGTTTTGGAATTTGGAAGTTCATAAGTTTCTTAGGCTTGAATCGATGCGCTATCCGTGATTCTAATGTTGTTAGAGGCCATTTGAGGCTTTGATCAAGTTCGTATCATGTTTTAGGACTTGTTAGTATACTTGTTGAGGTCCCATGGGACTCGGATGAGTTTTGGATGGGTTTTCTAACGTGTTTGGTATTTTGACATTGTTTTGATCATAAGCATGTAATGATCCAAGGATTCATTTTTAGTTATAGAGATTGAAATCGATTTCGAGACTTCCAAAAGTTTGATAATGAATTATAGGAATGATTTGGAATGTTTGGTCTAATTTCATCAAGTCGCGATTGGTTTTTTACCGCGAAACATGAGTTAATTATTTAACGAGCGAAGTTGGTATCCGATGGAGCAAATGAGCTTTGAATTGAGTTTCGATTGAATGACTAGGTTCGTATTATTATTTGTGACTCATACGAACAAGAATCGTCAAATTCCGAGTTCGTATGATGGAGTTAGAGCCTTTTTAGTGAAAAATAAACTATTGGTGCAAGCAGGTTCTGGTGCGCACCTTTAGCGACCGGATTTGGCACTTTTAGTGACAGGAATTAGGCTTTTAGCGACTAAATTAGTGTTTTTATTGGACAGTTTTTTTATAAGCTCATTTCAACATTGTTTGAGCTAGGGAACTCGGATTTGGGCGATTTTTGAGAGGGTTTTCACCTATAGGATTGGGGTAAGTGTTTCCTACTTGGTTTTCATTATATTTCATGATTCCATGATTTTGTTTCATCCTTAAATAGTGAATCGAATAGAAGAAATTGGAAAAATTGTAAAATCTTCCAAAATTCTAAAATGAATATTTGTAAGGCAACTTTATAGGGATTTGATAATTTTGGTATAATTGAACTCGTATCAGAATGGGTGTTCAGATTTCGTGAATTTTCGT
This sequence comes from Nicotiana otophora, assembly GCA_000715115.1. Lineage (NCBI taxonomy): Eukaryota > Viridiplantae > Streptophyta > Magnoliopsida > Solanales > Solanaceae > Nicotiana > Nicotiana otophora. The sequence goes on from AWOL01S0002410.1 coordinate 38,797, forward strand.
CGGGTTCGGGGATGCGGGCCATGGAGTTGACTTTGGGGTTGACTGTTTTAAGTAAACTTTAACGTCGACGTTTTATTATCCAAAATTGTTCCCGATAAATTGTAATGATGTTATTTAATTAATTTGGCCAGATTTGAGCCGTCCGGAGGTCATTTCACGCGAGAAGGCTATTTTGGAATATCCGCCTAATTTCGTTAAGATAAGTGTCATGTCTAACTTTATGTGGGGGAAACCACCCCTTCCGATTTGAGATGATTGTGTCATTCGTGTTATGTGAAGGTCGTGTATGCGAAGTGACGAGTTATTTGACCGGTTTGGACTGTTAGGCTTCCTTCATGTAATTAATTGTAGTTATCATTTCATGTCTATATCTTTTGTTGTTAGAATTGTTTGTACGTGCTTTACTTGAAATTGTTAGCACACGTCCCATCTTTGTTGTCAAGTCCACCCTTATATGCCAATTGTTGGTTGTAATCACTTGTTGAATTCATGCTTTATCTGCAACATACCTTAATTGTTAATTGATGCTCATAAATTGTGCCTTGGTTTATGGATAGTCATCTCCTTGCTATTTGATTTCGTGAGCTATCGTGTAGCCTTTTTCATTAGTTGTGACTTCTTTATGTAGTCTCATTATTCCTTTTGATTTTGTGGTACACCGTAGTTGGTTGTAAATTGGTTGTTTAATTTGTGTTGCTTGGGGAACGAGTTGCACGCCGCAAAAGATGTGTTTGATGTTTATATTGAAGAGTGGGTTGCACGCCGCAACAGATTTGTTTAATGTTTATAATGGGGAGCGGGTTGCACACCGCAACAGAATTGAGAATGATAAATGATAAATGATTATCATTGTGTGGGATCGGGTTGCACACCACAACGGATATGATTAATGTTGAGTGGGATCGGAATGCACGCCGCAACATATATGATTAATGTTGTATGGGAACAAACCATTTTCCGGTTATGATGGGGTTGCATCTGGGGTCGGCACTCAACCCTTTTTTGTTTGCTCTAGTGATAGACGTACTGACATGCCACATCCAAGGGGAGGTTCTGTGGTGCATGCTATTTGCAGATGATATTATTTTGATTGACGAGATGGGAGACGATGTGAACGTGCAATTAGAGGTATGGAAGCACACCTTGGAATCTAAAGGTTTCAAGTTGAGCAGGACCAAGACAGAGTACTTGGAGTGTAGGTTCAGTGGTGAGACTCAAGAAGGGGAAGGGGAGGTGAGGCTGGACTCGCAAGGCATCCCTAGGAGAGGAAGTTGTAACTACCTTGGGTCTATTATTCAGGGGGATGGGGAGATTGATGAAGATTTCACACATCGTATTGGGGCAGGATGGATGAAATGTAGACTCGCTTCCGGCGTTTTGTGTGACAAGAAGGTGACACCGAAACTTAAGGGTAAGTTTTATAGAGTGGTGGTCATACCAACGATGTTGTATGGGGCTGGTTGTTAGCCAGTCAGGGTCGCTCATGTCCAGAAGATGAATGTATCAGAGATGAGGATGTTGAGATGGATGTGCAGGCACACCAGGTTAGATAGGATCAGAAATGAGGTTATTCGCGACAAGGTGGGTGTAGCCCCTACTGAGGACAAAATGCGGGAAGCACGGCTTAGGTGGTTTGGTCATGTGAGGAGGAGGAGCACAGACGCCCTAGTGATGAGGTGTGAGAGGTTGACATTGGAGGGCCTACAGAGAGGTAGAGGTGGGCCTAAGAAAATGTAGGGGAGAGGTGATTAGGCCATACATGGCGCAACTTCAGCTGAGCGAGGACATAACCCTTGATAGGAAGGTATGGAGTTCGAGGATTAGGGTAGTAGAATAGGTAGTCTAGAGTGTTCATAACAGTAGTATTGGCACGCAGTCTTGCTTTCTGTTGGTAGTAGATTTTTATGACTAACTATTGTTTTCTTTCATTGTTGATCACCTTACTATCTTGTTATTTTTATTCTGCTTTTGTATAGCTTTTTGGTACTGTCCCTTCTTGTCTATATTTTTATTAATGTGGTGCTTATACTTTCTTGAGCCGAGGGTCTATTGGAAACAACCTCTCTATCCTCATAAGGTAGGGGTAAGGTCTGCGTACACACTACCCTCCTCAGACCCCACGATGTGGGATAATACTGGGTATGTTGTTGTTGTTGTTGTTGTTGTATGGGATCGGGTAGCACGTCGCAACAGATATGATTATTATTATGTGGGATCAGGTTGCAAGCCGCAACAAATGTACAAATATGAAATTATTGTGATATTAATTAAGGTTAATCCTAATTGAGATTCTCATGATGTATTTCATGCTAGGACGGTTACTGTATTGTCTTCAATCACTTCATTGTATTTTGATCATAATTAATTAACCGTCAATATATTAAAAAATGGAACAATATGGACTTCTTGTGTGAGTCAAGCATCCTATGTGTTATGTTAAGTTGCTGAAAATTTAGCTGAATTAAATGAAAGAATTCTCAAGCCGTTCGACTTGCAAGTCTTTCAAAATAAAACTCATATATTATTCTGAGTTCTACTAATTTAAATGGTGATTTCATTTTTACTCTAATTGGTATTTCAAATTTACTCATTATCTGATTGTCGTGTAATTTACGTGAAAATGTTTTATTTTGTATTACCTTAATAAATCCCATATTTATCTCGTTGAAATTTGGTTGATGTCCTATTTTTGTATAAATACAATATTGTTATTGAATCTCTTATATTTCTAAACTAAACTTAATTGATGTTCTATTTACACAACCTCTCCACTATTTTACCTTATTTGAGTCCGAAATTGGCTTAATAACTCATTTGATGCTTCNAGCCCCTACTGAGGACAAAATGCGGGAAGCACGGCTTAGGTGGTTTGGTCATGTGAGGAGGAGGAGCACAGACGCCCTAGTGATGAGGTGTGAGAGGTTGACATTGGAGGGCCTACAGAGAGGTAGAGGTGGGCCTAAGAAAATGTAGGGGAGAGGTGATTAGGCCATACATGGCGCAACTTCAGCTGAGCGAGGACATAACCCTTGATAGGAAGGTATGGAGTTCGAGGATTAGGGTAGTAGAATAGGTAGTCTAGAGTGTTCATAACAGTAGTATTGGCACGCAGTCTTGCTTTCTGTTGGTAGTAGATTTTTATGACTAACTATTGTTTTCTTTCATTGTTGATCACCTTACTATCTTGTTATTTTTATTCTGCTTTTGTATAGCTTTTTGGTACTGTCCCTTCTTGTCTATATTTTTATTAATGTGGTGCTTATACTTTCTTGAGCCGAGGGTCTATTGGAAACAACCTCTCTATCCTCATAAGGTAGGGGTAAGGTCTGCGTACACACTACCCTCCTCAGACCCCACGATGTGGGATAATACTGG
>AWOL01S0002410.1:42677-70315 GCA_000715115.1 Nicotiana otophora
CCCTAGGAGAGGAAGTTGTAACTACCTTGGGTCTATTATTCAGGGGGATGGGGAGATTGATGAAGATTTCACACATCGTATTGGGGCAGGATGGATGAAATGTAGACTCGCTTCCGGCGTTTTGTGTGACAAGAAGGTGACACCGAAACTTAAGGGTAAGTTTTATAGAGTGGTGGTCATACCAACGATGTTGTATGGGGCTGGTTGTTAGCCAGTCAGGGTCGCTCATGTCCAGAAGATGAATGTATCAGAGATGAGGATGTTGAGATGGATGTGCAGGCACACCAGGTTAGATAGGATCAGAAATGAGGTTATTCGCGACAAGGTGGGTGTAGCCCCTACTGAGGACAAAATGCGGGAAGCACGGCTTAGGTGGTTTGGTCATGTGAGGAGGAGGAGCACAGACGCCCTAGTGATGAGGTGTGAGAGGTTGACATTGGAGGGCCTACAGAGAGGTAGAGGTGGGCCTAAGAAAATGTAGGGGAGAGGTGATTAGGCCATACATGGCGCAACTTCAGCTGAGCGAGGACATAACCCTTGATAGGAAGGTATGGAGTTCGAGGATTAGGGTAGTAGAATAGGTAGTCTAGAGTGTTCATAACAGTAGTATTGGCACGCAGTCTTGCTTTCTGTTGGTAGTAGATTTTTATGACTAACTATTGTTTTCTTTCATTGTTGATCACCTTACTATCTTGTTATTTTTATTCTGCTTTTGTATAGCTTTTTGGTACTGTCCCTTCTTGTCTATATTTTTATTAATGTGGTGCTTATACTTTCTTGAGCCGAGGGTCTATTGGAAACAACCTCTCTATCCTCATAAGGTAGGGGTAAGGTCTGCGTACACACTACCCTCCTCAGACCCCACGATGTGGGATAATACTGGGTATGTTGTTGTTGTTGTTGTTGTTGTATGGGATCGGGTAGCACGTCGCAACAGATATGATTATTATTATGTGGGATCAGGTTGCAAGCCGCAACAAATGTACAAATATGAAATTATTGTGATATTAATTAAGGTTAATCCTAATTGAGATTCTCATGATGTATTTCATGCTAGGACGGTTACTGTATTGTCTTCAATCACTTCATTGTATTTTGATCATAATTAATTAACCGTCAATATATTAAAAAATGGAACAATATGGACTTCTTGTGTGAGTCAAGCATCCTATGTGTTATGTTAAGTTGCTGAAAATTTAGCTGAATTAAATGAAAGAATTCTCAAGCCGTTCGACTTGCAAGTCTTTCAAAATAAAACTCATATATTATTCTGAGTTCTACTAATTTAAATGGTGATTTCATTTTTACTCTAATTGGTATTTCAAATTTACTCATTATCTGATTGTCGTGTAATTTACGTGAAAATGTTTTATTTTGTATTACCTTAATAAATCCCATATTTATCTCGTTGAAATTTGGTTGATGTCCTATTTTTGTATAAATACAATATTGTTATTGAATCTCTTATATTTCTAAACTAAACTTAATTGATGTTCTATTTACACAACCTCTCCACTATTTTACCTTATTTGAGTCCGAAATTGGCTTAATAACTCATTTGATGCTTCACTGTATTCAATTTAGAAATTCTATTTAAGTGTGTTTAAATTATTCATTGGTCATCTTGGTTGTTATTGATACGGAAACTATACACATGGTAGCACGAATATTTTGTCGTGAAAAGGTGATTCGGAAAGATGTGGGCACAAGATGCCACATGTGTAAGAATTTGAAGTTGTGAATCGTGATTTGAGATTTCGAGGAGTAATATCTCGGGTAATTTATATTTAAATACAGGCATTATAAATAATTTAATTGATTGATTTATCATATGATTCCTTACTTGAACCCATTCATATGTCATTGTACTTTGATTATGTTGTTGCCTAATTACTTGATTGTTTTCTGTTGCCATCCATGTTCTCATTGTTCTCATTGTTGATATGAAATGGAAATAGTTCTGTCATTAGCCTTACATTGATATTCCTTCCTTACTAGCTTTATGTAATATTTTGTACAGGTTTATATGTTTATTTGGTGTCTTGACTTGGCCTCGTCACTAATCTACCGAGGTTAGGCTCGATAGATACGGGGCACCACTGTGGCGTACTCATGCTACTCTTCTGCACACTTTTGTGCAGATCCAGGTACCTCAGAATTGTTGATATTCCTATTATTTGATCGGGCATTTCTGTGGAGACTCAAGGTATGCCTGTTGTCGTGTTCGCAGGCCTCAGAGTCACCTTCTGATATTTTCTTTGCACTGTTTGATTCTATTCTGGAACAGTTGTATTTAGAGAGTTTTTTAGTAAACTCTGTAGAGCTTATGACTTGTACTACCGGTTTTGGGATTTGTAGAAAAATTTCTATTTCATATTTAATAACTGTTGGTTGAGTTGCCACTAATTCAGTAAGTGTTAGGCTTACCTAGTCCCTAAAACTAGGTGCCATCATGAGATCCTACGGAAGGAAATTTGGGTCGTGACAAACGGCCTAAATTCAAAAAAGTAAATATCTTGCCTAACCTTGAGGTGGGAAAATACCCCTTAGGCATTGAGTCTTGTGTGAAAATTGTGTAATTGAAAGCCCTGTACGCAAGGTGACGAGTACGTATGTGGCTTATATGTGCAAATTATATCGGTTAAAATTCTTAGACAAACTTATGTATTAAATTGGAAATTGTTGGCACTTGTTAAATCTTTTATTTTCTATGTCGCATTCTTTACATGCCGAGTTGCTCCTAAATGCTTATTTGGAATTATTACTACATTGTCCATTCGTGAACACTTTTATTGTTAAGATGTCGTGTTCGTGGAATTAATTTCATTATTGGTTTTTATCTGCCAAATAATTAAAGGGAAATTTGGTTAATAAAAAGCATAAATTATTTACCTGAAGTTGTGATTAAAGGATGTTGTTTTCCTTGCTGAATTACTTTTCAATTATATTGTTATCATTAGGAATTTTATAAATGTTGTATGTGGCCTTGGGCTGTTTGTTGTGAAGTTAATTGATTTCGGCGCACCTTGGGAAATGGTTGTGGCCTATGGGAAACTTGTAATATGAATTGTTTGTGTTGTGTTGGTGTGATAATATTCCGTGTAAATTGTTGTATGATTTGAGTTTTTATTATGCGGACATAAGGGTGGCATTTCACTATTGTTATGTGTGTTGGAGTATTGTCTGGGAGGAGAGATAAGAGTGGCTATTATACGGAGCGATAAGGGAGGCAATTATAGGAGCGATAAAGGTGGCTATAGGAGAGATAAGGGTGACTATTGGCAGGGATTGTTATATGATGATGTGGGGTTATTGCGTTGGTAATTTTCATGTGATGTTGTGATTTTTCTTGTGTTTATTTTTATATCTTGTGCAACTTGTCTTGTTGTTTCGGTAAACTTGATTATAGTTTGATCTATGTTGAAAATGTGAGCCTGTGGCTACTGCTGGGCGAATTATGTTATTGGCACTTGAACTGTTCGTGCATATGTGATATGAAATGTGGGCATGAGGTGCAGTGGAAATATCAAATTGGGCTGAGACCCGTGTTACAAAAATATGAAAGTGGGCTGATACCCGTATTTTATAATTATGAAATGAGGTATCACAAGGCGACTTTTATTTGAAAGAAGTATATTCGAAAGGTATTTATTTTGAAAGAAGTATATTTGAAAGATATTTGTTTGAAAGAATTATATTCGAAATATATTTATTTGAAAGAATTATATTCGAAAGATATTTATTTGAAAGAAGTATATACGAAGATATTTATTTTAAATAAGTATATTCTAAAGATATTTATTTGAAAGAATTATATTCGAAAGATATTTATTTGAAAGAATTATATTCGAAAGATATTTATTTGAAAGAAGTATATTCGAAAGATATTTATTTGAAAAAAAAAGAATTTATATGTGAAAGATTTATATTTTAAGGACTTGATTAATTTGTTGTACTGGTGTTCCTTATTCGTTGGAGCAATAATTGTGTGTTTTTGCTGTCTTGCTGTTTATATCATTGGTTGATTTTTGTTGCTATCATTGCTAGTTGTTTTCCAGTGTTATCGTATATTGTTATGTTGCACAAGTAATTTGACTACTGAGTGTCTTGACTGTACCTCGTCATTACTCCACCGAGTTTAGTCTTGATTCTTGCTGGGTGCCGACTGTGGTGTACTCATACTACACTTCTGCATATTTTTGTATAGAGCCAGATATTGGAGATATCAGACTCGGACAGAGCTAGAGTGTGATCGCAAGGATTCAAGGTAGAGCTGCTTGGTCGTTGCAGTCTCTTGGAGTCTTTCCCAATTTATTGTACCGCCAATTATTATTCGAATAATATTGTATATTAGATCCTTGAGATCATTTCATGTATTCAGTTAGAGCTCGTGACTCAATATTACCTGTCTTGGGAGGTTGTTACACTTATTTCTGTCGTTGGTTTCGACACTTGTATTAAATTATCTATTTAAAAAAATGGCTCGAAATGTAATTAAAATCGACTTACCTAGTCTTAGAGACTAAGTGCCATCACAACGCATGTGGTGGAATTTTGGGTCATGAAACGTTGGTATCAAAGCCCTTGGTTCATATGTTTTACGAGTCACGAACGAGTTTAGTAGAGTCTTGCGGATCGGTACGGAGATGTCTGCACTTATCTTCGAGAGGCTACAAAATTATTAGGAAAATTTCACCCGAGGCGCCTGTTGTTACCCTCGGACTTCAGCAGACTTTATCGCAGTTCCTGAGTATGTTTGGTACATTGGCTCAGGCGGGATTGATCTCCATTGCACCAGCTACTTCACAGATTAGGGGAGGAGCTCAGACTCCCACCGCCCATACTTTAGAGCAGCAGGTTCACATTGGTCAGGTTCCAGGTGTGGTGCCGGCACAACCGGTTATTCTGTATAGTCCACCTACGTTTAGTGGCATAGCTGTCGAGGATGCCCAGGGATTTCTAGAAAAGTGTCACTGTATTCTCCGTACCATGGGTATTGTGGAAGAGAGCGGAGTTGCCTTTACTAAATTTCAGTTGTCAGGAGCAGAGTATTAGCGGTGGCGGTTCTATGAGAAGGGAAGACCAGTCGATGCCGCACCACCTACTTGGGCTTAGGTTTCAGAGATGTTTTCGAAAGCATTTGTTCCCTAGACTCTCTGAGATGCGTGGAGCACTGAATTTGAACGGTTGCGTCAGGGCACTATGACGGTGTCAGAATATGCCATCATGTTCAGTGAGTTAGCCCGTCATGCACCTAGTTTAGTTCCTACTGTCAGAGAGCAAGTCTGCAAATTCAGTAGGGGCTCGATTATGATCTTAAAATATGCATGGCTCTAGAGTTGCAGATTGATACTCCATGTCAGTAAGTAGTGGAGATTGTGATGAGGATTGAGCGTGTTTGAGGTGAGGAAAGGGAGTCTAAGGAGGACAAAAGGTTTCGAAGCTCTGAAGCGTTCAGTAGATTTTACTCTTCAGCTATGACCCATTATGGCGGAGACTCGAGCAATCGGCCAGCTCAGTCCGCACATCAGATTACTCGTGGTGCTCCAGTAAGTTCTTATAATGCACCACCGATACGAGATTCTTACAGTGGTTATTCCATTTATCCAGCACAGACTCAGTATGAGCAGTCGCGCACGCAGAGGGGTTGTTATGAGTGTGGTGATACTACTTAGAGGGTGATCCCCCTTTCTCACATAAAAGCGATCAGAATTCGAACACGCCGTGTTTTACTGGGAAGGCACATTATGAGAGATTGTCCCAAACTTGGGAGAGGCATATTTCATCAGGGCACTCAGGCTACGGGCCCCATTTTAGTTACTACTCCACCTACATATCCAGTTTGGGGTGGAGGACAGGCTGGTAGAGGGCTCCCTAGAGGGGGAGGCCAGACCCATTGATATTTTTGCCATGGTATGGCGGAGGCCGCTACACCAGATGGCATCATTACAGGTATGATCTTAATTTATTATAAAGGAATATTTTCATAATTCGATTCGGTTCTGTGTATCGAGGCGAGTCCTCCTATCATACTCCACTTATAGGTGAGCTTCGTAATCTTGTACTCTGCTTATGTGTTTACCCCTGTTAGGAGATTCTATGGAGATAGCCGTGTCTATCATTCTGTTGTGTTCACTAATGAGAACTGTTAGTCTAAAGGTCATTTTCTGTTACTCATTACGGTGAGTTTTGATGTAATTTCGGGATAATTGGTTACAATTTGTAAATTATATGCCCTACCGGTATGGAGGTTCCTTATGTGTTGTGATTTTGTTTAACAGAATTTATTTAAAAGAAGAAAATGTAAGGTTTTGGTTGGCACGATGTGCATATTACTTGTGATTCAGAGCTGAGGATGGGATCCTCGCGTTTTAATGTGATTTGATATGTTTAAATCGGGCTACATGTCGCGATAGAAGTTATATCAGGATGAGATCCTTGTGGTGAAATTTATGTGTTTTAAATTCTCCCTTGTGAAATTTATTTGCGTTATAGTGAGATAGGGAGTGATGCCTACTGGGGCTTGTTTGATAATTATTTTGTGTGTTTATCTACGCATGTTAGTCGTATTTGTGTTATGCTTATTGTGTTTTAGCCTATGAGGTGTGTGCCCAGATGGTGTTAAATGTGACTCGACGATTCAGATGAATAATTACGAGGTTTTTATGTTCCCTGCATTGTTATTAGTATTGTGAAGCGTTAAAACTAGGCTTTATGTGAGATGAGATTTATTTGTCGAAGCTGAGATTGATTATGGGACTATGTATGATGTGTTACGTTGTATGAATGTGCCATGCAAGTGTAGGAACGAGTTTCTATAGCCGGTTGAGACTAATACTATGTGTTGATGTGAAAATCGGTCCTTTTGAAAATATTTGGAGTGTAAGAAAATTTGGTTCTAAGGGTTATGAGTGTAAATAGGAGAAATAATCTCAACTAAGATGGTGTTGTCGGACCCATGTTAATTTGCGGTGATGTAGAATCATCCACGAGTATGTGTGTAAGAATGCACTTAGTAATTTAATGTCCTCAGAAAGATTCTTGGCACGTTTGAGGACGAATGTTTGTTTAAGAGGGAGAGAATATAATGACCTGACCTATCGTTTTGAGAATTTACGTCCCCTTCAGCAGCTTAAGGTCTCGAGCATCTTTGTAATTTGCATTATGACTTATGTGTATGGTCGAGTTTGGTTTTAGGATGATATGAGATTAAATTGAAAGAACAATTCCTATTTTTGAAGCTTAAGTGAAAAGAGTTGACCAGACTTTGACTTTTGAGCAAACGACTCCGGAATAGAATTTTTATGATTTCAACAGCTTCGTATGGTGACTTCGGACTTAGGCGTATGTACGGATTTGGATTTGGAAGTCCGTAGGACAATTCAACGCATTTTGACGAAAGTTGAAAAATAGAAGATTTTTTTAAAGTTTGACCGGGAGTTGCCTTTATTGCTATTGAGGTCGGAATTCGATTCCGGAAATTGCAAAAAACTCCATTATGTCATTTATGACTTGTGTGCAAAATTTGAAGTCATTCCGGATTGGTTTGATATATTTCGGCGCAAATTATAGAAGTTTGAAAATTTTAAAAACTCATAATTCGATACGAGGCGCGACTAGTAATTTCAGCGTTGTTTGATGTGATTTGAAACCTCGAGTAGGTCCGTGGTATGTTACAGGTCTTATTGGTATATTCGTACGATGTCTCGAGTGGCTCGGATGAGTTTCGGATGGGGTTCGGATCGTTTCGCGACTTGTTGAAGCTGCTAGAATTTCTGTTGCTGAAGTTGTTTCTGAGCAGCAGCTGATGCAATCGCACCTGCAGAATTATGGGCGTAGGTACGACCTTGCAGAAGCAAGATAACCATCGCAGAAGCAAGACTGGGAAGGCTGGAAGCTTACCGCAGAAGCGGACAAGGTTGTGCACATGCGACATCGCAGGTGCGATCACTGGAACGTAGAAGCGACACTGCTCCGCAGATGCGTGTTTGGCCATCGCTTTTGCGATTGCGCAGACGCAAAAATTCTTCCGTAGATGCGAGGCCTCAGCTGGAAAGTGTGCTCCGAAAATGCGAGGTTTGTCTCGCAAAAGCGAGCCCGCAGAAGCGAACTGGACAGAACATTTAAGATCAATAATTGGTCATTTCGTCATTTTCGTTTTGGATTTTGGAGCTCGGGTTTTGGGCGATTTTGGAGGAGTTCTTCACGACTTTGACTTGGGTAAGTGTCCTATATCCGATAGTGATTATATTTTATGAATCCATGGTTATATTCATCCTTTATTTCGGATTTAATTGAAGAAATTGAGAAACATTGTGAAATCTTCCGAAAATGCAAAATGTAGATTTGGAGGACGAATTGTTATTGGAATTTTATAAAATTGATATGGTTGAACTCTTATCAGAATGGGTGTTTGGATTTCGTGAAAATTCTACCGGGTTCCGAGATGCGGGCCCCACGTTGACTTTCGGATTGACCTTTTAAAGTGAAATTTCAAAAGATATTTATTTGAAAGAAGTATATTTGAAAGATATTTATTTGAAAGAAGTATATTCGAAAGATATTTATTTGAATAAAAAAGGAACTTATATGTGAAAGATTTATAGTTTAAAGACTTGATTAATTGGTTGTACTGGTGTTCCTTATTCGTTGGAGTAAATATTATGGTATTCTTGCTGCTTTGTTGTTTATATCACTGGTTGATTTTTGTTGCTATCATTGCTAGTTGTTTTTTAGCGCAATTATATATTGTTATGTTGCACAAGTGATTTGACTAGCGAGTGTCTTGACTGTACCTCGTCACTACTCCACCGAGGTTAGTCTTGATTCTTGCTGGGTACCGATTGTGGTGTACTAATACTACACTTCTGTACATTGTTTTGCAGAGCCAGGTATTGGAGATATAGGACTCGGACAGAGATAGTGTAACGACCCGACCGGTCATTTTGAGCCCTAGCGCGTCGTTCGACAGTCTGAGGACATGAGTAGTCTCACATCAGGTATTATGATTTGTGCGTGTGGTCGGAATTGAATTTCGGGAAGTTCGGCGTTGATTCGGAAAGAAAACTCTCATTTCGGAAACTTTAAGTTGGAAGAATCTGACTGAGATTTGATTTTTGAGTAAACGACCTTGGAATCGAGATTCGAAGATTCCAACAGGTTCGTATGATGATTTTAGACTTGGGCATATGTCCGTATCGAGTTTTGGATGACCCGGGAGAGTTTCGGCGCCTATTGTGGAAGTTGGCATTTTGGAAGAATTTCATAAATATTGGGTTAAGGTGTATAGCAACGTTATTGATGTCCATTTGGGATTCCGAGTCTGGGAATAGCTCCGTACGGTGATTCTGATATTGGGAGCGCGTCCGGAAGTGGATTTGGAGGTTCGTAGGTCATTTCGGGGTCATTTGGCGAAAGTTAGAAATTCGAAGGTTTCTGAGAAGTTTGACCGGGAGTGTACTTTGTGATATCGTGGTCGGATTCCGATTTCGGAAGTTAGAGTAAATCCGTAATGTCGAATGTGACTTGCGTGCGAAATTTAAGGTCAATCGGACGTGATTTGAAAGGTTTTGACATCGAATGTAGAAGTTTGAAGTTCTAAAGTTCATTAAGCTTGAATTGGGGTGCGATTCTTAGTTTTAATGTTGTTCCGGGCATTCCGAGGGTTCGATCGAGTCTGTTTTATGATTCCAAACTTGTTGGTATGTTCGGGCAGGGCGCCGAGGGCCTCCAGTGGCAATCGGACGAGTCTGGGACCAAGTTGGAAATTGGGAGCAACAGCTGAAGCTCCCAGTTACTGTCATAATCGCACATGCGCTTGGCCAGCCGCAGGTGCAAGCTCGCAGGTGTGAGCTACGAGCCGTAGAAGCGAAAGAGTGAGGGCAGCCCAGCCACCGCAGGTGCGAAAGCTTTGCCGCACCTGCATGACCGCAAGCGCAAGAGCCGTAGTCGCAGGAGCGGATGGGCTCGCAGAAGCGGTCCCTTTTGTTCGCAGATGCAGAGCTTGGCCAGGTAAGGGAAATGCGCACCTGCGAGGATTTAGTCGTAGGTGCGGGACTGCAGATGCGGACAAGGCACCGCAGGTGCGAAGAATCGCTGGGCAGAATCGTTTTAAGAGCGGGATTTGGCTCTTCCTCTCTCATGTATAAATCTCTATGTCAAGGTAAGTTATTCCCTCGTATTGTGAGTTAAATACAAGATTTATACATGGATTCAAGCATGAAAATTTGTAGAAATTTGGGGTTTTGAAGAAAAACCTAGAAATTGGTATTCTTGGATTTTGATCACGAATTTGGGCATGAAATTGAGACTAAATTATATATCTGAGTTCGTAGTGCTATGGTTAGTGTTTGTCTTCGGAAAGTTTCGGAATCCAGGCATGTGGGCCCGAGCATTGCTTTATCGATTTTTCGAGCGGAGTTGGAAATTGTTATAAATTGATTAATTATGAGTATTAGAGTATATTTTGATTGGGTTGCATCTTAATTGACTAGTTTGGAGCGACGAGCATCATTTTGAGGTGTTAGAGAGGCTTTGGAGCCGGTTATGGAATTTCGGAGCGAGGTATGTCTCTTGTCTAACTCTGTGAGGGGGAAATTACCCCTAGATGTTGTATATTGATGTGTGCTACTTGTTATGGGGGGATACATACACGCGAGGTGACGAGAGCCCATACGTAGCTATATTCATGTTATTGTTCGGGTAGACTTAGGTTCACATCATGCTATAGCTGTACTATTTAAGCAGTCTCTCACCTATTAAATTCCTCTATTTTACATTATTACTTGAGACTAGACTTGCTACTGTAGAAACTACACGAGTTCATGATTAGTCACCCAATAGTTTTACTCCTCTTACGGCATGTTTCCATAGTATAGATGTTTCATTGAAAGGTTTTTGTTAAAGAAATTACAACTCACGTGTTTATTCGTGAGTGGGGTCAAGGATCCGTCAAAGCTTCTTACTCTTATGGGATCGGGTCATTTGCCTCGGAAGGAATTTGTATTTCACTCTTATGGGATCGGTCCGTTCGCCTCGACAGGATTTATGTACCACACTCTCATGGGAGAGGGACGTTCGCCTCGGCAGTTTAATAGATGTATCTATGGTTCGGGCCGTTCGACCCTCGACAGTGCACATTTTAAATATTTATGTTGGATCGGGTCGTACGCCTCGGCATTTCCTATATCATATCCTCATGGATTCGCACGTAATATTTGGCAAAAAGCCAGTGTATCTGTGAGTTTTACCGATTTGATTTATGACAATCTATCTGATGAGATCCACTATATATATATATATATATATATATATAAATATATATATGCTCCGATTAAGGAGGGAATTTCTAATGGAGAGCTTGAGTTCCTCGTAAAGAGGGGGGATTTGTATCACGTTATTTATTACTTGTTTACCTCATTTATTTACTCTGCCTCATATTTACTTATCTCTTTACTGTACATGATGTTATTGGACCACTAGTGAATATCTATGTCGACCCCTCGTCACTAGTCCTCTGGGTTAGGCTAGTTACTTAATGGGTACACGTTGATTACGTACTCATGCTACACTTGCTGCACATTTTTGTGCAGGTACTTATGTGACTAGTGGCCTTGTGAGAGCAGAGGCGTGTATGCATGCGGGGACTTACGTGAGCTGCATTCCACATTATGACCTGCAGCCGACAGAGTCTCCTTTACAGTATTTATATTTCTCCTATCCAAATTTGTATTCCTGACAGATGTTGTATTTTATTTTACATTCCTAGTTGATGCTCATGCACTTGTGACACCGGGTTTTGGGGTGATAATGAGTTGTTCTGTATTGAAGTTGTTAAAAATATTATCATTTACTCTGTAAATTTCATCTTCTACGATTTAATGGAAGGAAAAATATGATTTCAAAATATTAAAACGAGAACCAAATTGAGCATTTATTGTTGGCTTGCCTGACAGCGGTGTCTGGCGCCATCACAACCTTTAATAGATTTTGGGTCGTGACAACATGGTATCAGAGCGCTAGATTCACTTACGTCTCACAAGTCATGAGAGATTCTAGTAGAGTCTTGCGGATCGGTACGGAGACGTCTGTACTTATCTTCAAGAGGCTACAAGTCTGTTAGGAGCACTTCCCTTCTTGATTCCTCATCGTGCGAATTGATTCTTTTGAGGCTTGTACCTTTATTTCTTTCATATTCAATCTTATGCGATGTGAAGTGCTTGTTATAGATTGGGAATTGAGGAATTGTCATGGTACTACAGAGGTGGTGCAGGATGTCTCTGCCTGCGTGTTTGATTGGGCCATTACCGTTGCCTTGCAGAAGGTGGTCCTGTCGTTTCAGCTCAGCAACAGTATTTCCTATGGTTCTAAGATTTGGCATTGATTGTTATGACGATTTGTGCGTTGTTATCGCACCATGTTTGTGTAATGGTAGGATACATGTCTATGTGTCGAGGCAGTGAATGACTTAAAAGGAGGTTTTACTTAGTTGATTCAGAAGTTCGGCATTTTATTTCCGGCGGAGGAATGGAAATCAGACTAAGAATGTTTAGATTTGGGTTGATGGAATAACGGGACTTGGAATTTTCGAGCGCGGTAGAGTTTTCAATTGTGATGTGGTGTCATTGTCCTTATTGAACGCGTTAAGGTTCGCCGATGTTATGGTCTTCTTCAATTTGCCTTCGGGGCATGGTGTTGTAAAATGGTGCCTGAGATGCGGTTGTCAGAAATAATAGAGTGTAACAATTTTAGAATCGAATTGGTACTTCTAGTATTGATGGATCGAGAAAGATGATCTTTTAAGAGGTTTAGACTTGGTGGCAACTCATGTGATCGGATGTTACAGAAATAGATTCGGGTTTGGAGCAATAATTGGGCAGCAAAGGACGAGGAAGGACATGTGGGAGGTGTCTTGCGGTGGTTGAATTGTTAGGAGGTCAAATGTGAAAAGTAGAAGTCGATGAGTTGCTTAAATGAGAGGGTTTAGCCAAAGTGGGAGAGAGGCAGAGTAGCATATGAGTTCTGTGGTAGGATAGCCACACGCCTTGAGCGAAGCTTAGAGCAATTTGGGAATCGTGATGGACAGTGACTAGGACCATGGATTTTATTTGGATGCAACATGACTTCGAGTTTGGAATGCGTTGTTGGACTTTTAGCTGATGTCAATGGGGAAGAAGGAACCTTGGCGGGTCCCAGGGTTATGTAATTGTAGCTTCAAGCTAAGTGGGATAGCCCCACCGTCTATGATTGGATTGCATAGTTTTCAACTTGTGCGGTTTCTGGTTTATCGGTGTATTGATGGGTTATTACGACTAAGTAAAGAAAACATCAGTGGTAACTTGAGCAAAGGATTTGAGGAATGTGTGCTATCTTTGGCCTTATCGGTTTATGTTCAGGTCTTGGGTAGACTTAGAGTCTATGCTTCGTGTTGATGTGATGTATAAGTAAAGGAATTCAACCGGTTGCTTCTTCGAGAGGGTGTTCATGTGCTAGCAGGGCCTTGGAGTTTGATTTCGGGGGAAAGTCAGAGTGGGTGACTCTCAACAATGGTCCTAGTAGGTTCAAAATTAAAGTGTGGTGCCTAAGGATTTCGAGCCAGTAGTATGGTTAAGTATTTGAACTTTTGCAGTGGATTATGAAAGTTGGCTTGGTGTGTTCTACATTATCGTCGGTCTGCGGTGTGGCATTTGAGGAATGGGAGAAAATAACTTTGGATTCATAGAGGGATTTTTCGAATAGGTGTACCAATTGAAGATGTGAATATGCGCATAAGGAGGGTATGATATGGTTCATGGGTTTTGGAAACAACGCGGTCTCGTGAAATAAGGTCACCCAGGATGAGTGCGGATTTGGGTTCATGATGTTTTGAATGGAGCTATTATTATTCCTAAGGCAAGTCCAGAGTAAAATATAAGAAGTTAGATCGGTTAGCAATGGTTGAATTGGCATGACGGTGGCAACGATCCGTTCCTTCAGCGTGTTAAGTATACATGTGATTTGTGGCGGTACGTGTGAGGCTTGACGGCCTCCATAATTGATTTTATTCGGAGGCATTCGAGTATTATGGCATGTTATGTGTAGATGGATTCCGGAAGAGTTATGGTGATTTTATTCGGAGGCATTCAAGTTGTGATTTATGACCTTAAGTTATGGTGGTTTAGACCATAACTCATTTCAGGAGAACCATTGCAACACGTGATTGAATTCAATCACGTGTTGCAATGGTTCTCCTGAAATGAGTTAAGTAAAAGGTTTCACGTATTGACATGTTAGGTGCAGTGAGCGGCAGGGGAAATTGGAAGCTGAGGATCAAGGTTGTGGTTTGGTCTTGACAAGAATGTCACGGGCTTGGATAAGCAGGGAAGAATTCAGATGTTTAGAGTAAGCTGGTATTGTCCTTAGCGTCACCAGAGATCGGTGTCCTGTGTAAGAGGCTTTATGTACTGATTTGCAGCTTCTTGATTTGCTTTACAGTATTAGTATGACCGGTGGTATGGATGTGCAGAATTGTTACCTGGTGCCGAAGGTCGTGGGAGTGTATCCCACGGGAAGATTGTATAAGTGTGACATATAGTCACTTGATTGATTAAAGATTTAAAACCAAATATGGAGATTGTGGTACTATCGCTAATGTGAGAATTTATGCCTGAAGGGCGCTCGGTTCATTTAGTTGTGGAATGTGGAAGTTTGTTCTGGATTTGACGGCTGTTCTTATGTGTCGTGAATAGGTCATTGTGGGTCCTTGAGAGGCTATTTAGCTAAGCACGGTATGATCAGAATTAGTTTGAGTTCCGTGGATGGATCTAAATGTGAATGTGGGCTCTATATCAGGCCAGATATGCTTATGTTAGCATAGCCTTGTTTTCGGAGGGGTCTTCGGGCCTTGGATGTTATTTATCTTGTCAGCTATTCCGTGTATTCTATATTATGCTAGGTGGGTTGTGAGGTGGTTTGATTATTCGTACTCGTATTGAGATCCCGTATAGTTTGTGGTATTATGTGAGCAGGATGGCTCTCGAGATGCAGATCATATATCGCACCTTAGTTGTGCTTGCATTTTATAGCGTATGACGCTACCCGCCTCCTCAAGATTTGTATTATGCACTTGGCGTGCTTATGGTTGATATTCGGGCATTTCATGAGTATAAGCATTACTGCTTGATGTGTGTTTTCTTTAGATTATTATGTGTGGATCGGGTGGCCCGCCGCCACGGGTATATGGTTGGATCGGGACGCCGCCACGGATATGTTGCTTGGATCGGGCGGCACGCCGCCACGGGTATCATGGTTATATCGGGTTGCATGCCGCAACGGTATAATGTGTGGATCGGATTGCACGCTGCAACAGTATGATATTGAGTACATTTTCCTATATCTATTATTGTGTGATTTGCTTCTCATTTTCTGAGGAAGGTTCATTACATCTTTTCGGTTGTTTAAATTAGCTACACGGGTTGAGTAGTTCTTTCCAGAGTTCGTTTCCTTATGTATCACATTCGGGGTTGTAGCTTGTTGGCACATTGTGGCATCATATGAGACTTTTGGCAGTATCTGAGGTGGCTTATTGCCTGAGCAGCTTGTACTGGGTGAGACGAGATTATTGGGCCTGGGATTAGTGCGATCAGGTTTATATGAAGCATATTAAAGAGTAAATATTGTTATTCAGTCCAGAATGAGGTAACTGTTCTTGTCGGGAGGGGAGACTCCATAAATTGTGATTTGGCAGGTGGTTATGAGTTCTACACATCCTTTTTGTTGTGGCAGTATTGCGAGAGTTTAAACGAGACTTATATGCTTCGTGAGTTGCATTGCGGGCATCAGATTCGTGGGATTTCGACTATCGTTGTCAGAGGATATCATTATGGTCGTGTGAGTTACACGGTGCATGGTATGAATTCAAATTCTCCAACAACCATTTTCAACCTCTTCTCAGACAGGCTCTAGTATAATGATCATAACCGTTTGTACAAAACTCCACAGGATAAAAGGTTTACCTTTCTGAAAACTAGACTCCAAGGGCTATAACTTTCATTTGTTACTCATCTCCCAATTCCTTATATATTGCGAGATATAAGCTTCCAAAGTTAGCCATGTGCAACAGAGATTTCCAAACCCTTCTCAGATAGCTTGTAGTGTATTTACCATAACTTTTTGTATGCAACTCCAAATGACAAATGGTTTACCTTTCAAACAATTCGACATAAAGGACTACAACTTTTGTTTTTGGATCATCTCCAAATTCCTTATATATTGCGAGATATGAGCCTCCAAAGTCAGACGACGAACAGTAAAAATTCTTTCTTCGCGAACGCTAGAGCCTCTTCGCGAACGCGAAGAACAAAGTCCCAACATCAAAATCCTTCTTCGCGAACGCGAGAGGCTCCTCGCGAACGTGAAGAACAATACCCTAGAACTAGCAACCAGCAGCATCAAAACACCCAAACTTGGTCCGAAACCACCCCGAATCAAACACGGAGCCCTCGGGACCCCGCCAAATCGTACCAACCAGTCCCAATACATAACACAAACCTGCTCGAGGCCTTAAATCACATCAAACAACATCAAAACCACGAATCGCACCCCAATTCAAGTTTAATGAAACAAAGAAATTTTAACTTCTACATTCGACGCCGAAACCTAGCAAATCAAGTCCGATTGACCTCAAAATTTACACACAAGTCATAAATGATATAACGGACCTATGAAAATTTTTAGAACTGGATTCCGACCCCGATATTAAAAAGTCAACTCCCCGGTCAAACTTTCAACTTAAACTTCATATTTTCGTCATTTCAAGCCTAATTTAACTATGGGCTTCCAAATAATTTTCCGGACACACTCCTAAGTCCAAAATCACTATACGAAGCTATTGGAATAATGAAAACTCTATTTCGGGGTCATTTACTCAAAAGTCAAACTCTGGTCAACTCTTTTCATTTAAGCTTCAAAAATAAAAATTGTTCTTTCAATTTAATACCGAATCTTCCGAAAATCAAACTCGATCACACCCACGGGTCATAATACATATTGCGAAGTTGCTCGAGACCTTAAGTCACTGAACGGGGAGTTAATTCTTAAAATGACAAGTCGGGTCATTATATTCTCCACCTCTTAAACATACGTTCGTCCTCGAACGTGCCAAGAATCTTTCTGAGGACATTAAATTACTGAGTATATTCTTACACACATACTCGTGGGTGATTTTATTTTTCACAATTTAACATGGGTCCGACAACACCATCTCAGTTGAGATTATTTCTTTTATCCATACTTATAAACTTTAAAACCAATTTCTTACACTCCAAACATTTTCAAAAGGCCTGATTTTCACATCAACGCATAGTATTAGTCTCAACTAGCTATAGCAACTCGTGCCTACGCACACATCAACTTTCTTGATAGTGTTGAAGTACTTCGAAATGTTTTCGGGGTGTTACATTCTCCCCCACTTAGAATCATTCGCCCTTGAATGAGAAGTATATTCCGCCCTCAAACACATAACATAACTTATCTCTTCTTTCACACGTCTCAATTCCCCAAATTTTACTAACTCCCAAATTTTTCAGAAATTTCGGCAGAGTCTTCCCTATAAATGGGGCCTATCCACCTGCCAGAGAAACACCAAAACAACTCCTAATAACACATCCTCAACCCAAGAAAGCACCATAATGTATATATCAATAACACTAATCTCTGCATTACAAGCACTGCATTATCATAATGATATCAGGACATGAAACACATCATATGTATGCCCATCACCAAATCTCTGGTCTTAATAGTTGTTCATAATCGATTACAACATCGCCAATTAACCTCATATTAACCAAAACACTGACAGCAAAATGTGGGGCATGAAGACCTTATAACTATTTACCCGACTTAACGAGTCACATTTAACGCCGCCTGGGCACTCACCTCGTGGGCTAAAACTCAATATTTTCCTCACAATTATGGATAAATATGCACATAAACACATAAATGAATTATCAAATAAGCCTAACAGGCATGACTCCTTATTAATACTATAGTACAAATTTTAATTTCACAGAAGGAGAATTTAAACTCATAAGTTTTTTACCACAAGGACCTCGTCCTTATATAATTTCCACCGCGGCTTATAGTCTAGTTTAATTATTTCACACCATATAAAAAAATGTGAGGATCTCATCCTCAACTCCGAATCACAAGTATTTTTGTACATTGTGCCAATTGAAATTTTCAATTTCCTTTCTTTCTTCTTTTCAATAAATTTCGTAAACAATTTCCACAACACATAATGAACCCCCATACCGGTAGGGCATATAATTCATAAGATTGTAATACATTATCACGAAATCGCATCAAAACCCACTGTAGTAAGTAATAAGAAGTCACATTTTGGACTCATAGCCCACAATAATGTACAAAACAAATTGACACACACAGGCTAACACCATAAAATCTCCCAAAAGGGATAAACAAGGGAGTGGAGTAAAATTCACTAATCCACCATATAAGGAGCATGAAAGGAGTTCTCACTTCTATAATCGGAATCGAATCAAAATAAGAATAGTGCTCCTTTTATTGTAAATTAATTTATACCTGTAATGACACTATCTGGTGTATTGGCCTCAGCCAAATCATAGCAGTTATATCAAGGAGTCGGGACTCCACCTCTTAGGCTCCCTCTACCTGTCTGTACTCCACCCCTAACTGGCTGTGCACGTGGAGAATTACTGGAATAACGCTTGTAGCTTGAGTGCTCTGATGAAATCCACCCCTCCCAAGTCTGGGGCAATTTCTCTTGATGTGTCTAGTATCACCACACTGATAACAACCCATCTGAGGCCGCGGTAGCTCGTACTGAGTGTGTGCTGGATAACTGAAATAACCACTGTAAGAACCTCATTCCAATGGTACACTAAAGTATTAACTGGAGCACTACGAGTATTTTGAATCGCAGATTGGGCTGACAGATTTCTCGAGCCTCCTCCATGATGAGTCATAGCTGCAGAGTAGAATCCACTGAATCCTCTAAAGTTCCGAGACCTTTTGGCCTCCGTAGCCTCTTTTTCCTCACTTCGAACACGTTCTAACATCCTAGAAATCTCTACTACTTGCTGAAATGGAATGTCAGTCTGCAACTCTTGAGCCATATATATTTTAAAATCATAAGCGAGCCTTTCAATGAATCTGCGGACTCGCTTTCTAACTGTAAAAACCAAGATAGGTGCATGGAGGGCTAACTCACTGAATTTGATAGCATATTCTGACACCGTCATGGTTCCCTGACGCAATCGTTCAAACTCTGTGTGCCACGTATCCCGAAGAGTCTAGGGGACAAACCCTTTCAAAAACATCTCCGAAAATGGAGCCCAGGTTGGTGGCATTGCACCAGCTAGTCTACCTTCTTCATAAACTAGCCACCACTAATACGCTGCTCCTGACAGCTAAAATGTAGTCAAGGCAACTCTACTCTCTTCCACAATACCCATGGTACGGAGAATACGGTGACACTTTCCTAGAAATCCCAGGGCATTCTCGATAGCTGTGCCACTAAAGTAGGTTGACTATATCTCTTAAACCTCTCAAGCCTCTTTTGTTCTTCTAATGCCTCTGGCCTGACCTCAGACATGACCGGAATAACCGGTTGTACCGGCACCACACCAGAACCTGACCAATGTAGACATGTTGCTCTAGAGTACGAGCGGTAGTTGTCTGAGCTCCTCCCCCAATCTATGAAATATTTGGTGCAACAGAGATCAGTCCTGCTTAGGTATTTATACCAAACATGTTCAGGAACTGTGCTAAAGTCTCCTGAAATCCTGGGGTAACAACAGGGGCTTCTGGTACCTGTCCCCGGACCGGAGCTACTGGCGGCTCCTCAATTGTTACTCTGACAGGTGCTCTAGCTGCGACACATGCCCTTACTTGGCCTCTACCTCGGCTTCTACCTCAGCCCCAGCCTCTTGCGGCTCTAGTAGTATGTGCGGGTGTTAGCTCAGATGACTCGGTAGCACGTGTCCTCACAATTTGTGAGAGAATAGATATACAAAGGCTCAAATTCCAAAATCAATAAATTTCGCACGACCGGAATAAAAGAAGTGGAAATTTCCTAACAGTTCTGTAGCTTCTCGAAGATAAGTACAGACGTCTCTGTACCGATCCACAAGACTCGTTCATGACTCATAGAACCTATGAACCTAGAGGTCTGATACCAACTTGTCACGACCCAAAACTCCCACCACAGGCGTCGTGATGGCATTTAGTCTCTAAGACTAAGTAAGCCGATTATAATCATAATTTAAGCCATTTTTTAAAAACATATAATTTAATACAACCTCCCAAGACTGGTAATACTGAGTCACGAACTCTAACTGAATACATGGAATGATCTAGAGGACCGAATGTACAATACTGTTCGAATAAGAAATTAACAGTACAATAAAATGGAAAGACTCCAAGGGATTGCGATGACCAAGCAGTCCTACCTTGAATCCTTGCGATCATACTCAAATCTCTGTCTGAATCTGATATTCTCAATACCTGACTCTGCACAAAAATGTTCAGAAGTGTAGTATGAGTACACCACGGTCGGTACCCAGTAAGTATCAAGACTAACCTCAGTGGAGTAGTGACAAGGTACAGTCAAGACACTCACTAGTCAAATAACTTGATAGCATACAAAATAATAGAAAACAAATAGTAGTGCTAGCAACACCAATCAACTAGTGATTTAAACTGCAAGGCATCGGGAACACTATAAATATTTCTCAAACGAATAATAAACACAAGTACAACCAATTAATCAAGTCCTTCAAGATATACATCTTTTATATATAAGTGTTTCAATAAAATTCTCTAGAATATAATCATTTTCAATAAATATATTTCGAATATACTTCCTTCAAATAAATATCTTTCCATTATAATTCTTTCAAATAAATATCTTTCGAATATAATTCTTTTAAATAAATATCTTCCGAATATAATTCTTTCAAGTAAATATTTTTTAAATATAATTCTTTTAAGTAAATATATTTCAGATATAATTCTTTCAAGTAAATATCTTTCAAATATAATTCATTCAAATAAAAGTCACCATGTGACACCTCATTTAACTTTCCTGGCGTGAGAAATATATTCAACATATCACATCAAATGGCACGGCAATACCTTCGTGCACTTGTCTCATTCTCACCCAATATATATATATATATATATATATATATATATATATATATAAAAACCAAATCAATTGGCAAGGCGACACCCTTCGTGCATTTATCTCTTTCTCATCGTGCATACATATAACAATACTAACTAGGTGGGATAAAAGTCAATAACAATAAAATAAATAAAGTGGGAGGCACACAGTAAGCAACAACGACTACAAGTCACATAAACAATATAAGTGCACAATAACATCTCAAGATAAAGGCATGAATGTATACACAAAAAAACGATATCACAATATAATGTATGTCTCTCGTCCTCGCCTGCACGGAAACACCCTTCGTGCCATGAATATATGATAATATAAATATAATGGCACGGCATCACCCTTCGTGCTTTTACTCTCATCCTCACCTGATAATATAAGTGAAATGGCACGGCATCACCCTTCGTGCTTTACACTCTCAATGGCACAGCATCACCCTTCATGCTTTACACTCTCCCTCACATGATAATATAAATGAGATCGGGATAATATAAATAAAATGGCACGGCATCACCCTTCGTGCTTTTACTCTCAAACTAAATGGAACGATATCACCCTTTGTGCTTTACACTTTTCTTCACATGATNGCCTTCGTGCTTTATACTCTCAAATGGAACGGCATCACCCTTCGTGCTTTACACTCTTCCTTACCAAGAACATGTATAACTTTAACAAGCAAGGTAGGAAGCATGAATAACATCAAGGAGAGTATTTAAACCACAACACAATACAACAATTCATATCACAATTTGCCACTGACCACAACCAAATTTCAAATATGTATCAGAATTAATAAATTTCTCAACAAATAGCCCAAGGCTCCACGCAACGTAAATAAAACCTCAAACAGTCAACAGAGATAGAAAATACTCAGTATAGGGCAACGCCTTCATTAATCTAAATTCTTAATAATTATATAAACACATCTTCTTAAGCTTATTTAATTAATTATTTGCAGATGGAAAATCCATAAAGAAATTAATTTTCAAAAAATATCAAATCATCAATTCACGGAATCCACATAAATATACAAGTAATAATCACATCAAATTGTCATATAAAAATAAATTCAACAAACACGAATTGAGGCATGGAAAAATAGATGATTTAATAAATGTCAACAATTATCCAATTTACTAAACAATATGCCTAAGACCTTAACCCAATATATTTTGCACATATAAGCCCGAGTACGTACTCGTCATCTCGCGTACACAGATTTTCATATTTCACAAATGGCACATAAGACTCGATGCCTAAGGGATAATTCCCCCACTCAAGGTTAGGCAAGATACTTACCATTTTGAAGTTAGGCCGATATTCCAAAATAGCCTTCTTGGTTGAATTAACCTCCGGACAGCTCAAATCTATCCAAATTATTTGTATAACCTCATTAAAATTCATCAGAAATAATTCCGGATAATAAAATACCAACTAAAAATTTTATTCTAAAAAGTCAGCGTGGGGCCCGCCCCTCGGAACCCGACAAAACTTTTACGAAATCCGAACACCCATTCCGATATGAGTTCAACCATACCAAAATTATCAAATTCCGATAACGGATCGCCCTTCAAATCATAAAATAAAGTCTAGAGGATTTCTACCATTTTCAACCCAATTCACTAATCTAGTGATAAAAACAACAATAGATTCATTTAATTTAACCAAAATCAAGTTAGGAATTCTTACCCCAATAGGTTTCTTGCAAAACTCTCAAACAATCACCTCACCCGAGCTTCCTTGGTCCAAAAATGGAAGAATGAGATAAATTTGGACTTTATTCTGCTGCCCAGGGGTTTGTTCTTTGCATTCGCGACCCTCCGCTCGCATTCGTGATGAACAACTTCGCAAACAACCATTTTCAAACTCTTCTCAGACAGGCTCTAGTATAATGGTCATAACCTTTTGTACAAAACTCCAAAGGATGAATGGTTTAACTTTCTGAAACCTAGACTCCAAGGGATATAACTTTCATGGTTGCTCATCTCCCAATTCCTTATATATTGCGAGATAAAAGCTTCCACAAATCAGCCCTGTGCAACAGTGATTTCCAAACTCTTCTCAGATAGCTTGTAGTGTATCTACCATAACCTTTTGTGCACAACTCCAAATGCCAAATGGTTTACTTTTTGAAATACTAGATACAAAGGGCTACAACTTTAATCTTTGGATCATTTCCAAATTCCTTATAGATTGCGAGATATGAGCCTCCAAAGTCAGACGACGGACATCAAAAATTCCTTATTCTAGAACGCGAGAGCCTCTTCGCGAACGCGAAGAACAAAGTCCCAACAGAAAAATCCTTCTTTGCGAATGCGAGAGGCTCCTCGCGAATGCGAAGAACAACACCAGAACCAGCAACCAGCAGTACAAAACACCCAAACTTGGTTTGGAATCGCCCCGAATCAAACCTGAGGCCCCCGGGACCCCGTCCAATCATACCGACTAGTCCCAATACATAACACAAACCTGCTCGAGGCCTCAAATCACATCCAACAACATCAAAACCACTAATTATACCTCAATTCAAGTTTAATGAAACTAAGAAATTTTAACTTCTACATTCGACGCTGAAACCTATCAAATCAAGTCCGATTGACCTCAAATTTTGTACACAAGTCATAAATAACATAACGGACCTATAAAAAATTTCAGAACTGGATTCCGACCCCGATATCAAAAAGTCAAGTCCCTAGTCAAACTTCCAACTTAAACTTCATATTTTTGCCATTTCAAACCTAATCTAACTACGGGCTTCCAAATAATTTTTCGGACACACTCCTAAGTCCAAAATCACCATACGAAGCTATTGGAATAATCAAAACTCTATTCTGAAGTCATTTACTCAAAAGTTCAACTCTGGTCAACTCTTTCATTTAAGCTTCAAAAATGAAAACTGTTCTTTCAATTTAATCCTGAATCTTCCGAAAATCAAACTCGACCACACTCGCGGGTCATAAGATATATTACGAAACTGCTCGAGACCTTAAGTCACTAAACGGGGCATTAATTTTTAAAATGATAAGTCAGGTCGTTACATTAGACTCTCTTTCCTCACCTCGAACACGCTCAATCCTCCTCGCAATCTCCACTATATGCTGGAATGGATTATCAATCTGCAACTCTCGATCCATGCATATTTTAAGATCATAATCGAGCCCCCATTGAATCTGCGGACTTGCTCTTTGATGGTAGGAATCAAAGTAGGTGCATGACGGGCTAACTCACTGAACCTGATGGAATATTCTGACACCGTCATGGTTCCCTGACACAACCGTTCATACTGAGTGCGCCATACATCTCGGAGAGTCTAGAGAACAAACTCTTTCAAAAACATCTCTGAAAACGGAGCCCAAGTAGGTGGTGCGGAATCGGCTGGTCTGCCCTCCTCATAAACCTGCTACCACTGATATCCTGCTCCTAACAGTTGAAATGTAGTAAAGGCAACTCCGCTCACTTCCACAATACCCATGGTGCAGAGAATGTGGTGACACTTTTCTAGAAATCCCTGTGCATTCTCGGCAGTTGTGACACTAAAAGTAGGTGGACTATACCTCTTAAACCTCTCAAGTCTCTTCGATTCCTCTTCTGATGCCCCTGGCCTGACCTCAGGCTGAACCGAAATAATAGGTTGTGCCAGCACCACAACCGGAACCTGACCAATGTGAACTCGTTGCTCTGAAGTACGGGCGGTGGGAGTGTGAGCTCCTCCCCTAATCTGCGAAGTAGCTGGTGCAACAGAGATAAATCCTGCCTGAGCCAATGTACCAAACATGCTCAGAAACTGTGCTAAAGTCTCCTGAAGTCCGAGGGTAACAACAGGCGCCTCTGGTGCCTGTCCCCCAATTGGAGCTACTAGCGGCTCCTCAACTGCTACTCTAATATGTGCTCTATATGCGGCACGTGCCCTTCCTCGGCCTCTACCTCGGCCCCGATCTCCGGCGGCTCTAGCATGGGCGCAGTTGTCTGTCTAGATGATCCAGTAGCGCGTGTCCTCTCCATATGTGAGAGAATAGAGATACAAAGGATCAAACTCCTAAATCAATAAATTTGGCATGATAGGAATAAAAGAAGTGAAATTTTCCTACTAATTTTGTAGCCTCTCGAAGATAAGTACAGACGTCTCCGTACAGATCCGCAAGACACTACTAAACTCGTTTGTGACTCGTAGAACCTATGAACCTAGGGCTCTGATACCAACTTGTCACGACCCAAAATCACACCGTAGGCGTCGTGATGGCACTCGGTCTCTATAACTAGGTAAGCCGATTTTAATTACATTTCAAGCCATTGTTTTTAAATAGATAATTTAATACAAGTGTCAAAACCAACCGTAGAAATAAGTATAACAACCTCCCAAGACTGGTAATACTGACTCACGAGCTCTAACTGAATACATGAAATGATCTCAAGGATTGAATATACAATAATGATCGAATAATAATTGGCAGTAAAATAAAGTGGAAAAGACTCCAAGGGACTGCGATGACCAAGCAACTCTACTTTGAATCCTTGCGATCACACTCTATCTCTGTCCGAGTCCGATATCTCCAATACCTGGCTCTGCACAAAAATGTGCAGAAGTATAGTATGAGTACACCACAGTCGGTACCTAACAAGTATCAAGACTAACCTCGGTGGAGTAGTGACGAGGTACAGTCAAGACACACACTAGTCAAATCACTTGTGCAACATAACAATATACAATAGCACTGGAAAACAACTAGCAATGATAGCAACAAAAATCAACCAGTGATATAAACAGCAAGCCAGCAAGAATACCATAATTTTTGCTCAAACGAATAAGGAACACCAGTACAACCAATTAATCAAGTCCTTAAAATATAAATCTTTCACATATAAGTTTCTTTTTTGTTTCAAATAAATATCTTTTGAATATACTTCTTTCAAATAAATATCTTTCGAATATACTTCTTTCAAATAAATATCTTTCGAATATAATTCTTTCAACTAAATATCTTTCGTATATAATTCTTAATGTACTTCTTTCAAATAAATATCTTTCGAATATACTTCTTTCAAATAAATATCTTTCGAATATACTTCTTTCAAATAAATATCTTGCGAATATACTTCTTTCAAATAAATATCTTTAGAATATAATTCTTTCAAATAAATATCGTTCGAATATAATTCTTTCAAACAAATATCTTTCGAATATACTTCTTTCAAATAAATACCTTTCGAATATGCTTCTTTCAAATAAATATCTTTCGAATATACTTCTTTCAAATAAAAGTCGCCCTGCGATATCTCATTTCATAATCATAAAATACGAGTCTCGGCCCACTTTCATATTTTCATAACACGGGTCTCAACCCACTTTCATATTTTTACGGCACCTCGTGCCCATATTTCTATCATAACCGCACAGACAACTCACGTATCAAAAATAAAACCATTATATTTTCCCTGGCACCTCGTGCCCATATTTTATACCACATCGGCACGGACAGCTCATGTGCCAATAACATAATCCACCAGGCAGTAGCCACAGGCTCACAATTTCAACATAGATCAGACTATTATTAAATTTACCGAAACAACAAGATAAGTTGTACAAGATATAAAAATAAATACAATCAAAATCATAACATCACATGAAAATTACCAACGCAGTAACCTCACATCGTCATATAAAAATCTCTAACAATAGCCACCCTTTATCTCTCCTATAGCCACCCTTAAAGCTCTGTATAATAGCAACCTTTATCTCTCCTCCCAGACAATACTCCAACACACATAACAACAGTAAATTGCCACCCTTATGTCCGCATAATAATAACTCAAATCACACAATAATTTTCACGGAATATTATCACACCAACACAATACAAACAATTCATATCACAAGTTTCCCATAGGCCACAACCAATTCCTAAGGAGCGACAAAATCAATTAACTTCACAGCAAATAGCCTAAGGCCACACACAACATTTATGAAATTCCTAATAATAACAATATAATTGAAAAGTAATTCAGCAAGGAAAACAACATTTTTTAATCACAACTTCAGGTAAATAATTTATGCTTTTTATTAACCAAATTTCCTTTTAATTATCTGCAAATAAAAATACAACAACAACAACAACAACCCAGTAGAATCCCATTAATGGGGTCTGGGGAGGGTAGTGTGTACGCAGACCTTACCCCTACCCCGAAGGAGTAGAGAGGCTGTTTCCGAAAGACCCTCGGCTCATAAGATAATATTAGTATCACAACAACACTCATAAGATAAATAGCAATACCATGAAATTCAGAAGAAAGATGCAAAGCAAAGGGAGAGGGGAGATAAAGGGAAGGGAGACAATATTAGTACCGCCACAACAATCATAAGAAAAATAAGAGCACCGTGAAATCCAGAGGAAGGATGCAAAGCAAAAGCGATAGCTAGTAAATAGGACATACACTAAAA
>AWOL01S0002410.1:70741-95302 GCA_000715115.1 Nicotiana otophora
AACAACAACAACAACAACCCAGTAGAATCCCATTAATGGGGTCTGGGGAGGGTAGTGTGTACGCAGACCTTACCCCTACCCCGAAGGAGTAGAGAGGCTGTTTCCGAAAGACCCTCGGCTCATAAGATAATATTAGTATCACAACAACACTCATAAGATAAATAGCAATACCATGAAATTCAGAAGAAAGATGCAAAGCAAAGGGAGAGGGGAGATAAAGTGAAGGGAGACAATATTAGTACCGCCACAACAATCATAAGAAAAATAAGAACACCGTGAAATCCAGAGGAAGGAAATAATGAATTTCTACAAACACGGAAGCTTAACAATAAAAGTGCTCACGAATGGACAATATAGTAATTATTCCAAATAAGCATTTAGGAGCAACTCGGCATGTAAAAAATGCGACATGGCAAATAAAAGATTTAACAAGTGCCAACAATTTCTAATTTAATACATAAGGGTGTCTACGAATTGTAACCGATATAATTTGTACATATAAGCCAAGTACGTACTCGTCATCTCGCGTACATGTCTTTCAATCACACAATTTCCGCATAAGACTCAATGCCTAAGGGGTATTTCCCTCACTCAAGGTTAGGCAAGATACTTATTTTTTGAATTTAGGCTGATATTTCAAAATAGCCTTCTTGCGTGAAACGACCTCCGGACGGCTCAAATCTAGCCAAATAAATTATATAACTTCATTAAAATTCATCGAAAACAATTCCGGATAATAAAATATCAACTTAAAATTTCACTTTAAAAAGTCAACACAAAAGTATACCCCGCATCGAGCCCGATAGAATGTTTACGAAATTCGAACACCCATTCCGATACGAGTTCAACCACGCTAATTTTATCAAATTCTAATAATAATTCGCCCTCCAAATCTACATTTTTCATTTTCAGAAGATTTCACAATTTTTCTCAATTTCTTCAATTAAATCCAAAATAAATGATGAATATAACCACGGATTCATAAAATATAATCACTTTCGGATATAGGACACTTACCCAAGTCAAAGTCGTGACGAACTCCTCCGAAATCGCCAAAACCCGAGCTCCAAAATCCAAAACAAAAATGACGAAATGACTAATTTGTGATCCTAAATGTTCTGTCATGTTCGCTTCTGCGGACAACTTTTGCGCTTCTGCGAGCTCGCTTTTGCGAGACAAACCTCGCATTTGCGGAGCACACTGTCCAGCTGAAGTGTTGCATCTGCGGAAGAATTTTTGCTTCTGCGCAATCGCAGAAGCGATGGCCAAACGCGCATCTCCGGAGCAGTGTCTTTTCTGCATTCCAGTGATCGCACCTGCGATGTCGCAGGTGCGCAACCTTGTCCGCTTCTGCTGGTAAGCTGCCAGCCTTCCCAATTTCTCTTTTGTGATGCTTATCTCGCTTCTGTGAGGTCGTACCTGCACCCATAATTCCGCAGGTGCGATTGCATCAGCTGCTGCCCAGAAACTGCTTCAGTAAAAGAAATTTCAGCAGCTTCAACAAGTCGCCAAACGAACCGCACCTTGTCTGAAACTCATCCGATCCACTCGGGACCTCGTCCGAATATACCAATAAGCCCTGTAACATACCACGTACCTACTCGGGGTTTCACATTACATCAAACAATGCTGAAATTAAAAGTCGTTCCTCGAATCGAATTATGAGTTTTTTAAATTTTCCAACTTCTATAATTTGCGCCGAAACGTATCAAACCAATCCGGAATAACTTCAAATTTTGCACATAAGTCATAAATAAAATAATGGAGTTGTTTCAATTTCTAGAATCGAATTTCAACCCCGATATCAATAAAGTCAACTCCTGGTCAAACTTTTCAAAAATCTTATATTTTTCAACTTTCGTCAAAATGCGCCGAATTGTCCTACGGACTTCCAAATCTAAATCTGGACATACGCCTAAGTCTGAAATCACCATACGAAATTGTTGAAGTGATAAAAATTTTATTCCAGAGTCGTTTTCTCAAAAGTCAAACTCCGGTCAACTCTTTTTACTTATGCTTCAAAAATGAGAATTGTTCTTTCAATTTAATCTTGTATCATCCGAAAACCAAACTCGACCATACACGCAAGTTATAATGCACATTATAAAGTTGCTCAGGACCTTAAGCTGCTAAATGGGACGTAAATTCTCAAAACGACAGGTCGGGTCGTTACAGTTCCGTAGCCCTTTGCTGATGAACTTTCATAGATAATCTTTTGGGTTTTTTGTTATTCCGATTGGCTGCTATTTCGTCACTTATCGTGTTATCATTCTTATCGTATCTGGCTTTTCAATTTTGGGTTAACTTACGCTAGTTTGACTGGAATTTCGGAGTTGTTCTTTTCTAATTAATTCATGCAGATTCCATCTTGGCATTGTTCTTGATTTCCCATACTGCTGGATGATACACTGATTGGAACAAAATCTTTGGACCTAAGATCCGGGCTGATGAGAATAAAATTTTTGAGGCCTTGCGATGATTTTTGACTGATAAAGGATAAGATACAACACCGACTCTCGGATCCGGAACAAACAATATATTTTTGAGGCGATAACGAAAGTTAAAGAAAGATAAAGACGAGAATTTGAATATCCGTGTTTCTGGAGGCAACACGGTTGGCCGCCGGAGTTGTAACCAAGTCGGTGTTCGCATTCTAATGTCTTATTGATATACGGCATATACCATCCGAGCCTCCAAAAAATATTTTTAAAACATTTTCTAAAACGTTTTCCAAAAAATATCTTCAAAAACCATTTCAAAAGAATTATTTACTTTAGTTTATTTTATATTATATCATTTCAATAACATATATGTTTTCTTTATTTTTGCGAGGTGCTGTATCTAGAATTTGCTTTGCAAAGATGGTTCTCGGAGATGAAGAAAATAAATTCCCATCAAACTTCCTGCTTCGCACTTCCTATTCTAGGATGTACTCAAATATCACAAGTATAGTAAAACAGTAGCTAGCATGTCACGCATATTTATTTGTGATCATGTTTACACCTAGAATATTGTAACGACTCGGCCAGTCATTTTGAATATTATAACCCCGTTTTTCCATTTACTGCTCAATTTATGTCTTGCAATTGATTTATGACTTATCGGGTTAGTTGGTTCGGGTCCGAAAGGAACTCGGAGTGAAATGAGACACTTAGTCTCATAATTAAAATTTTAAGTGAGAAAAGTGGACCGGATATGGACCTATGTGTAAACAACCTCGTATTTGAATTTTGATGATTCCAATAGCTCTGTATGATAATTTTGGTCTTAGGAGCATGTCCGGAATATTATTTGGAGGTCCGTAGAGGAATTAGGCTTGAAATGCCTAAAGTTTAAGTTTTGAGAAGTTTAACCGGGGGGTTGACTTTTTGATATCGGGGTTGGAATCCGATTATGAAAATTGGAAAACCTCAGTTATGTCATTTATGACTTGTGTGCAAATTTTGAGGCCAATCGGACGTGATTTGATAGGCCCGGAGTCGTTTGTAGAAATTAGAAATTTCAAAGTTCATTAGGCTTGAATTGGAGTGTAATTCATGATTTTAGCATTGTTTGAGGTGATTTGAGGGGTCGACTAAGTCCGTATAATTTTTAGGACTTGTTGGTATAATTGGTCGAGGTCCCGAAGGGCTCGGGTGAGTTTTGGATGCTTAACGGATCAAAAATTTGGACTTGAATAACTGCTGGAATTTTCTGATATCTGATAATGTTTTCCTTCTACGCAATCGCGTGAATGCGTTTGCGATCGCGTAGGCTTATTTGGTCAGTGAGGGTTTTTGTTCTACGCAATCGCGTGGGGATATCTGCGATCACGTCGGGTTAATTTGTGGCAGAGGCATTTTGTGCTTCGCGATTGCGTAAAGCGGGATGCGATAGCGTAGCTCTGGAATTTTGTGACTCGCGAACGCGTGATGAAGGCCGTGTTCGCGTAGAGTAAGTGGAGCGGAGTAGAAGTCACGCGTTTTGTGCTTCGCGATCGCATGGACTAGTCCGCGATCGTGTATGGCGGTGATGTTGTGCATCGCGATCGTGTGGGAAAGTCCGCGATCGCGTAGAGTAAAAGCTGGGCGATGGCAAATTGTTCTTCGCGATCGCGTGGGAATGTTCGCGATCGTGTAGAGCAAATGTCTGGGCAGAGAGTTTAAACATTTTCAGTTTTTGACGATTTGCAGCTCGGATTGAGGCGATTTTTGGGTGATTTACAGAGGAAACAACGGGGTAAGTGTTCTTAACTCAATATAGGTTAAATTACCCGAATCCATAGTTGTTTTTATCATTTAATTAGTGAATTGAGTTGGGAAAATTTGAAAACCCTCTTGATTTAAATTGAAGATTTGAGGGTCGGATTTTTGTAAAATTAGTATGGTTAGACTCGTGGTTGAATGAATTTCCGGATTTTGTAACTTTTGTCGAGTTCTGAGACGTGTACCCCACGGGCAATTTTTGAGCTATTTTTCGGAGTTTTATGAAAAATCATTATTCTTTAATGGAATTAATTCCAATAAATTTTATTTACTGAAACGAATTATTTATGACTAGATTCGAGGCGTTTGGAGACCAATTCATGAGAAAAGGGCATTGTTGAATAAGAATTTCACGGCTTGAAGTAAGTAACAGTTTTAAATCTGGTCCTGAGGGTATGAAACCCCGGATTTTGGTATCATGCGATTATTTTGGAGGTGACGTACATGCTAGGTGACAGGCATGTGGGCGTACACCGAGGGGATTGTGACTTAGTCTCTCCCGGAAAACTGTAAAGTAGAATAATTGGTTGTTAGCTATATGCTCTCTATGTGTTGATGAAATTTGACTGTAAATCATGTTAGAAATCATACTTAGGCTATGTGATATTACTGTTGGGACCCACAAAGGTCGCATACTTATTGAATTGCCTGCTAAATGTTATATGTACTCAATCTCAGTTTTTACTTGCACATTTTATCTCAGTCTCTGTTATTATTATTAATACATCATATCATTGTTGTTTGTGCTGATTTCATGATTATTGAAAGCCCGAGAGACTGGAGAGATTTATGACTGAGTGAGGTCGAGGGCCTGATTGTGAGATATTGATACTATAACACGTGAGTTGGCTGTGCGGATCATTATATTATACTACAGCACGTGAGTTGGCCGTGCGGATCCTTATATTATACTATAGCACGTGAGTTGGCCGTACAGCACATGAGTTGGCCGTGCGGATCCAAATATTTATATTATGGCACGTGACTTGTCCGTGCAGATTATAGCGCTTGGGCTGTAGGAGCCCCTCCGAAGTCTGTACACCCCCAGTGAGCGCGGGTACCTATTGAGAGTGAGTGATGAGGTCTAGGAGTCCAGGGAGTAATGAGGGCTGGGAGTCCAGTGAGTGATTGTTGTCCTGAGAGGTTGTACTTGATTTTTATTTGTTCTTGCACTTAGTTGCTATCTGTCATTGTTGTGAAATCTCTGAAAGATTGTTGATATACAGATTTTATGAACAGGAACTGTATAAAAATTAATTTGACATTAAACTGCCAGATTTGATAGCATGTCTATTCTTTGCTGGGATTACTGTAAATGAACCATAACTGTGTAGCTCGTTTCTATCTTCAGTTCCTTATTTATTATTATTACTTGCTGAGTTGGTTGTACCCATACTACACCCTGTACTTTGTATGCAGATCCAGGTGTTTCCGGACATAGCGGGTGTTGATCCTTTCGCGCGGTTGATTTTCAGGAGATTTTGAGGTAGCTGTCATGTTCCGCAGACCTTGTCTCTCCTTCTCTATCTCTTTGTTCACTGTATTTGGTCTCAAATTATTGTAGACTATATTTTCCAAACTTATATTCATATTAGATGCTCATGTACTCAGTGACACCAGGTTTTGGGGAGCGTTTGAATTGTATTTAAATATTATATTTTTAACCATAAAGTAAAGTTTGGGTTTATTGAGATTATCGGCTTGCCTAGTATCGAGATAGGTGCCATCATGACAGGTTAGGATTTTGGGTCGTGACAAGTTGGTATCAGAGCCTAGGTTACATAGGTCTCACGAGTCATGAGCAGGTTTAGTAGAGTCTTGCGGATCGGTACAGAGACGTCTGTACTTATCTTCGAGAGGCTGCAGAACCCTTAGGAAAATTTCACAGATGGTGAGGACACGTACAGATGGTGAGGACACGTACTACCGGATCGGACGGTCAGCCACCAGTTAGGGCCGCGAGAGGTCGGGGTCATGGTAGAGGCCGGGGCCGAGGTAGAGGTCGAGGTGTAGCTCGTACCACTGTTGGAATAGCACCTGTAGTACCACCAGTTGTTCCAGCACAGGAGCAGATTCTAGATATAGTTGAGCCGACAGGGTTAGCTCAGGCACCAGCTGTGCCCATTGAGATTGCAGGCATTCAGGAGACTTTGGCCCAGATATTGGCAGCCTGCACTAGCCTTGCTCAGGTAGTTTCGGCTCAGGCCGCACCTGCCACTTCTCAGGCTGGGGGAGGTACTCATACCCCCGTTGCCCGTACTCCAGACCAGGTAGTACAGGGACTTCAGATACCGGGAGCCCACCAGCCCAGCCGGTTATAGCTGCTCAAGCCCCGATAGTTCTTGTTATGGCAGATGATGAGCAGAGGAGACTTGAGAGATTTGAGAGGTTTCGACCTCCACCATTTAGCGATACTGAGTTAGAGGATGCTCAGGATTTCCTGGGTAGGTGTCAACGGATGCTTCGGACAACAGGTATTCTAGAGACCAGTGGGGTCTCATTTACTACTTTTCAGTTTTCTAGATCTGCACTCAGATGGTGGGAAACTTACGCGAGACGTAGGCCTATTGGCGTAGCACCCCTTACTTGGCATCAGTTCTCCGTGGTCTTTTTGAAGAAGTTCGTACCTCAGTCCCGCAGAGAAGAGCTGCACAGACAGTTTGAGCAACTTTGCCAGGGTGATATGTCCGTGACGCGGTACGAGATGAGATTTTCTGAGTTGGTTCATCACGCAGTCTGGTTGATTCCTACTAATAGGGAGAGTATTAGGAGGTTCATTGATGGCCTCACATATATCAGCTGCGGTTAATTATGACTAGGGAGAGAGTATCTCGTGCTACTTTTGATGAGGTAGTGGACATTGCTCGGTAGATAGAGATGGTTCGTAGCCAGGAACATGGAGAGAGAGAGGCTACGACGCCTCGTGGTTCGGGTGATTATAGCGGTTTTCCTTCAGGGGGTCAGTTTCACCATGGTAGGGGTCGTTCTTACAGACACACTCAGACGGGTCGTCCAGTTCATCTTGGTGCATCAGCTAGCCATGGTTCTTACAGTATTCACTCAGGCCAGTCTTCATTCAGTGCACTAGCAGCGCATAGTTCTCATCATGCCTCGTCCGCACAGGCTTCTGCAGGTCATCCCTTCGGTTACCAGGAGCAGCAGTTCCGTCAGAGGAAGGGTTGTTTCGAGTGCGGAGAATTTGGTCCTTTCAAGAGAGAGTGTCCTAGGCTGTTGAGTGGGGTTTCACAGCAGAGTTCTCGACCGATGGCACCAGCACTAGCAGTTACACCACCTGCCCTGCCATTTCGGGGTGGGGGTCAGGCAGCTAGGGGTCGCCCAAGAGAGGGAGGCTGATCAGGTGGCGGGCAGGCTCGATTTTATGCTTTTCCTGCCAAGCCAGATGCTGTTGCCTCAGACGCAGTGATCACAGGTATTGTTTCAGTGTGCCACAGAGAGGCTTCTATATTATTTGACCCTGGTTCCACTTATTCATATGTATCATCATATTTTTCTCATTATCTGGATATGCCCTGTGAGTCCTTAGTTTCACCTGTTTGTGTATCTACACCGATGGGCGATATTATTACTGTGGATTGTGTGTATCGGTCGTGTGTGGTAACTATTGGGGAACTGAAGACTAGAGTTGATCTATTATTACTAGGTATTGTTGATTTTAATGTAATCCTGGGTATAGATTGGTTATCTCCATGTCATGATATTTGGGACTGTCATGCAAAAATCATGACATTGACGATGCCGGGGTTGCCAAAGGTTGAATGGAGGGGTTCTCTAGATCTTGTTCCTAGTAGGGTAATTTCTTATTTAAAGGCCCAACGTATGGTTGGAAAGGGATGCTTGTCATATTTGGCCTTTGTGAGAGATATTGATGCAGATGCTCCTATTATTGACTCAGTACCAGTCGTGCTAGACTTTCCGGATGTATTTCTTGCAGACCTACCGGGTATGCCACCCGACAGGGATATTGATTTCGGTATTAACTTGGTGCAAGGCATTCAGTCCATTTCTATTCCTCTGTATCGTATGGCATCAGCTGAGTTAAAAGAATTAAAAGAGAAACTTCAGGAATTCCTTGAAAAGGGGTTTATTAGGCCTAGTGTGTCACCTTGGGGTCACCGGTTCTATTTTTGAAAAAGAAAGATGGTACTATGCGGATGTGTATTGATTATAGGCAGTTGAACAAAGTTACAATCGAGAATAAATATCCATTGCCGCGTATTGATGATTTATTTGACAAGCTTCAGGGAGCGAGGGTGTTTTCCAAAATTGATTTGAGGTCTGGGTATCACCAATTAAAAATTCGGGATTTGGACATTCTAAAGACGGCATTCAGGACTCGTTATGGCCACTATGAATTTCTTGTGATGTCTTTTCGGCTAACCAATGCCCCAGCAGCATTTATGCATTTGATGAATAGCGTATTTCAGCCATATCTTGATTTATTTGTCATGGTATTCATTGATAATATTCTGGTGTACTCACGTAGCCAGGAGGAGCATGCACAACACTTGGGTATTGTATTACAGAGGCTGAGAGAGGAGAAACTTTATGCCAAATTCTCTAAGTGTGAGTTCTGGCTTAGTTCGGTGGCATTCTTGGGATATATAGTGTCCAGTGAAGGTATTAAAGTGGATCCGAAGAAAATAGAGGCAGTTCAGAATTGGCCCAGACCATCCTCAGTTACTGAGATTCGGAGTTTTCTCGGCTTGGCCGGTTATTATCGTTGTTTTGTGGAGGGTTTCACGTCTATTGAATCGCCTATGACTAAATTGACCCAGAAAGGTGCTCCATTCAGGTGGTCGGATGAATGTGAAGAAAGCTTTCAGAAGCTCAAGACAGCTTTGACTACAGCTCCGGTATTGGTATTGCCTACAGGTTCAGAGTCTTATACTGTGTATTGTGACGCGTCACGGATTGGTCTCGGCGCAGTACTTATGCAAGACGGTAGGGTGATTGCATATGCATCAAGATAGTTAAAGGTACATGAGAAGAATTATCCAGCTCACGATCTTGAGTTAGCAACTATTGTTCATGCCTTGAAAATTTGGCGGCATTACTTGTACGGTGTCCAGTGTGAGGTGTATACCGATCATCAGAGGCTACAACATTTGTTTAAACAGGAGGATCTTAACTTGTGGAAACAAAGGTGGTTGGAGTTGCTTAAGGATTATGATATCACCATTCTCTATCATCCCGGAAAGGCCAATGTGTGGCCGATGCATTGAGTCGTAAGGCGGAGAGTTTAGGTATCTTAGCATACTTACTGGTAGAAGAGAGGCCTTTAGCCTTGGAAGTTCAGGCCTTGGCTAATAAGTTTGTTAGATTGGATGTTTCCGAGCCGAATCGAGTTTTGGCCTGTGTGGTTTCTCGGTCTTCTTTATATGATTGCATCAGAGAGCGCCAGTATGATGATCCACATCTGCTTGTCCTTAAGGACACAGTTTAGCATGGTGATGCCAAGGAAGTCACTATTGGAGATGACGGTGTATTACAGATGCAAGGGAGGCTATGTGTACCTCATGTAGATGGTTTACGTGAGCTGATTCTCCAGGAAGCTCACCGTTCGCGGTACTCTATTCATCCAGGCGCCGTGAAGATGTATAGGGATTTGATACAGCACTATTGGTGGAGGCGGATGAAGAAAGATATAGTTGGGATTGTATGTCGGTGTTTAAATTGTCAACAGGTAAAGTACGAGCACCAGAGACCGGACGGATTGCTACAGAAACTTGAAATTTCGGAGTGAAAGTGGGAGCGTATTACCATGGACTTCATAGTTGGACTCCCACGGACTTTGAGAAAGTTTGATGTTGTTTGGGTGATAGTAGATCGGTTGACCAAATCTGCGCATTTTATTCCAGTCGGTACTAATTATTCTTCGGAGCGGTTTACTGGGATTTATATTCGCCTACACGGTGTGCCGGTGTCCATTATTTCAGATCGGGGTGCACAGTTTACCTCACAGTTTTGGAGGGTAATGCAGCGAGAATTGGGCACACAGGTTCAGTTGAGTACAGCATTTCACCCCCGGACGGACGGACAGTCCAAGCGCACTATTCAGATATTTGAGGATATGCTACGTGCTTATGTCATTGATTTTGGGGGTTCTTGGGATCGATTTCTGCCACTCTCAGAGTTTGCTTACAATAATAGCTACCAGTCAAGCATTTAGATGGCTCCGTATAAATCTCTATATGGGAGACAGTGTCGGTCTCTGGTGGGTTGGTTTGAGCCTGGTGAGGTTAGACTATTGGGTACTGACTTGGTTCAGGATGCTTTAGAGAAGGTCAAAGTAATTCAGGAACGTCTTCGCACGGCACAGTCTAGACAGAAGAGTTATGCCAACAGGAAGGTTCGTGATGTTGTTCACATGGTTGGGGAGAAGGTTCTGCTCAAGATTTCACCCATGAAGGGTGTGTTGAGGTTCGAGAAAAAGGGAAAGTTGAGCCCTCGGTATATTGGTCCTTTTGAGATACTTAAGAAAATTGGGGAGGTGGCTTATGAACTTTCTTTTCCACCTAGTCTATCAAGTGTTCATCCAGTGTTCCATGTATCCATGCTTTGAAAGTATGTCGGGGATCAGTCTCACATTCTGGATTTCAGTACAGTACAGCTGGATCCTATGTGTAAACGGCCTCAGATTTGAATTTTGATGATTCCAATAGCTCTGTATGGTAATTTTGGGCTTAGGAGCATGTCCGGAATATTATTTGGAGGTCCGTAGAGGAATTAGGTTTGAAATGCCTAAAGTTTAATTTTTGAGAAGTTTAACAGGGGGGTTGACTTTTTGATATCAGGGTCGTAATTCGATTCTAAAAATTGAAAACCCTCTGTTATGTCATTTATGACTTCTGTGCAAAATTTGAGGTCAATCGGACGTGATTTGATAGGTTCCGTAGTTGTTTGTAGAAATTAGAAATTTCAAAGTTCATTAGGCTTGAATTGGGGTGTAATTCATGATGCTAGCGTTGTTTGAGGTGATTTGAGGGTTCGACTAAGTCCGTATGATGTTTTAGGACTTGTTAGTATATTTGGTCGAGGTCCCGAAGGGCTCGGGTGAGTTTTGGATGGTTAACGGATCAAAAATTTGGACTTGAATAGTTGCTGGAATTTTCTGATATCTGATAATGTTTTCCTTCTACGCGATCGCGTGAATGCGTTTGCGATCGCGTAGGCTTATTTGGTCAGTGAGGGTTTTTGTTCTACGCGATCGCGTGGGGATATCTGTGATCATGTAGGGTTAATATGAGGTAGTGGAATTTTGTGCTTCGCGATCACGTAGCTCTGGCATTTTGTGACTCGCGAACGCGTGACGAAGGTCGCGTTCGCGTAGAGTAAGTGGAGTGGAGTAGAAGTCACGCATTTTGTACTTCGCGATCATGTGGACTAGTCCGCGATCACGTAAGTCTGTTATGTTGTGCATCGCGATCGTGTGGGAAAGTCCACGATCGCGTAGAGTAAAATCTGAGCGATGGAAAATTGTTCTTCGCGATCGCGTAAAGCAAATGTCTGGGCAGAGAGTTTAAGTTCTGAAAATGGGACGAAGTTCCATTTTCAGTTTTTTACGATTTGGAGCTCGGATTGAGGTGATTTTTGGGTGATTTACAGAGGAAACAACGGGGTAAGTGTTCTTAACTCAATATAGGTTAAATTACCCGAATCCATGGTTGTTTTTATCATTTAATTAGTGAATTGAGTTGGGAAAATTTGAAAACCCTCTTGATTTAAATTGAAGATTTGAGGGTCGAGTTGGGGTCGAATTTTTGTAAAATTAGTATGGTTAGACTCGTGGTTGAATGAGTTTCCGGATTTTATAACTTTTGTCGAGTTCTGAGATGTGGACCCCACGGGCAATTTTTGAGCTATTTTTCGGAGTTTTATGAAAAATCATTATTCTTTAATGGAATTAATTCCAATAAAATTTATTTACTGAAACGAATTATTTATGACCAGATTCAAGGCGTTTGAAGATCAATTCACGAGGAAAGGGCATTGTAGAATAAGAATTTCACGGCTTGAAGTAAGTAACAGTTTTAAATCTGGTCCTGAGGGTATAAAACCCTTGATTTTTGTATCATGCGATTATTTTGGAGGTGACCCACATGCTAGGTAACGGGCGTGTGGGCGTACACCGAGGGGATTGTGACTTGGTCTGTCCCGAAAAACTATAAAGTTGAATAATTTGTTGTTAGCTATATGCTCTCTATGTGTTGATAAAATTTGACTGTAAATCATGTTAGAAATCACGCTTAGGCTATGTGATAGTACTGTTGGGACCCACAGAGGTCGCATACTTGTTGAATTACCTGGTAAATGTTATATGTACTCAATCTCAATTTTTACTTGCACATTTTATCTCAGTCTCTATTATTATTATTATTAATACATCATATCATTGTTGTTTGGGCAGATTTCATGACTATTGAGAGCCCGAGATACTGGAGAGATTTATGACTGAGTGAGGCTGAGGGCCTGATATTGAGATATTGATACTATAGTATGTGAGTTGGATGTGTGGATCCTTATATTATACTACAGCACGTGAGTTGGCCGTGCGGATCCTTATATTATACTACAGCACGTGAGTTGGCCGTGCGGATCCTTATATTATACTATAGCACGTGAGTTGGCCGTGCAGCACGTGAGTTGGCCGTGCGGATCCAGATATTTATATTATGGCACGTGAGTTGTCCGTGCGGTACGTGAGTTATCCATGCAGATTATAGCGCCTGGGTTGTAGGAGCCCCTCCGAAGTCTGTACACCCCCAGTGAGCGCGGGTACCCATTGAGAGTGAGTGATGAGGGCTAGGAGCCCAGGGAGTGATGAGCGCTAGGAGTCCAGTGAGTGATTGTTGTCCTGAGAGGTTGTACTTGATTTCCATTTGTTGTTGCACTTAGTTGCTATGTGTCATTATTGTGAAATCTATGAAATATTGTTGATATACGAATTGTATGAACATGAACTGTATAAAAAATGATTTGACATTAAACTGCCAGATTTGATAGCATGTCTATTCTTTGCTGGGATTACTGGAAATGAACCATAACTGTGTAGCTCATTTCTATCTTCAGTTCCTTATTTATTTTTGTTACTTGATGAGTTGGTTGTGCTCATACTACACCCTGCACTTCGTATGCAGATCCAGGTGTTTTCGGACATAGCGGATGTTGATCCTTTTGCGCGGTTGCTTTTCAGGAGATTTTGAGGTAGCTGTCGTGTTCCGCATACCTTGTCTCTCCTTCTCTATCTCTTTGTTCACTATATTTGGTCTCGGACTATTGTAGACTATATTTTTCAGACTTGTATTCATACTAGATGCTCATGTACTCAGTAACACCTGGTTTTGGGGAGTGTTTGTATTGTATTTAAATATTATATTTTCAATCTTAAAGAGAAGTTTGGGTTTATTGAGATTATCGGCTTGCCTAGTATCGAGATAGGCGCCATCATGACAGGTTGGCATTTTGGATCGTGACAAATATCATGCTTAGGTAATAATCCATTTAATCGCCTAAACTCTAATTAAATAATAGTTCATATCGAGTACTAAAATCTTAGATATTTTCGTGATCAGTTTGAT
Organism: Nicotiana otophora; assembly: GCA_000715115.1. Lineage (NCBI taxonomy): Eukaryota > Viridiplantae > Streptophyta > Magnoliopsida > Solanales > Solanaceae > Nicotiana > Nicotiana otophora. The sequence continues at coordinate 84,585 of AWOL01S0002410.1, forward strand.
TAACTTGATTTATGTTTAACTAATTAACCCGAGTGAGTTAGCTTAACATGAATAAATTGGGTTTGTGAATAGTTTTAGTTGAGTTTTGGCATGAATGTTATCATATTTTGATATTATGTGAATTTTCTTACTACATCTCACACTCATACATTTAATTTCATCTGTAAGTAACTCTTTGGTTAGCAATACGATTATAAAGTACTACCTCAAATCTTAAGAGAAACTTAATTGTAGGAATAGTTTGTTTTAGATTTGCACATACTCTCTCATTGAAAAAGTGTAATTCTTTTTTTCTTACTTGTATATCCTCAACAAATCTTTTATTTCTTATTTGTTCTTTATTCAACTAATCTTTCGGGATAGAACCTTAGTCATCCCATTATCACAGGAAAAGATTTGTATAGGTAATTCTCGCTTATGCTTCACTATTTATGATAAGATTTTCTTACTCTATTCGCTCATTCCTCTCAAGTTAATTGATGACTATCTTATTCGAAGATAACTCTTCATCTTTTATTATATGTATTCAATTAAGACTACTTTGTATAGTTAAGTTGCTTGGTCTCAACCATAAGTCGAAGTTTTTTTATACTTCATTTCGAACCTAATTCTTTCAATCAAACTCCAACAGATTTTTTATTAGTTACTTTGCATATCCTATTGTATATATTTTGCCACAAATGAAATAGTCATACTTTAAATATTTGCTCACTATATGATAATTGCATTAGCTACTCTTTGGTAGGAATTCTTTGTAAGATAGTTCCCCCCTTGGAGTATATGATAATTGCATTAGCTACTCTTTGGTAGGAATTCTTTGTAAGATAGTTCCCCCCTTGGAGTTTTTATTATACACTTGACCCTTTTTTAACTATTATTTAAAAAAAATAGTATCATTTATTGTTTATTCCATAAAGAGCACTTTTTTTTCATTATTAGCATATTACAAAAATTAAGCCTAACATTCATCTTCTTCACTCCATTGTTTTAAAATCTGATGCATATGTGAAAGTCATCTAAATTCAAGATGTATTGATTTATACGTCTTTTATGCTGTGTATATCAAGTATTACTTTAATTCAAAATGTATTTTTATGTATATAACTTTTGTATATTTATTTGTGAAGTGCCATCTTATTTTAAGATGTATTTTTAATTTATATTTCAAATATATTTTATATGGCAAGTGCCATTTTAATTCAGGATTTATTTTATATATATATATATATATTTGTTTGTATATTTATATGACATATTAATTAAATTTAAGATATATTTGTTTATGTACATTTCACATGTCTAAGTGTCATCTTAATTGAAGATGTATTTTTTATGTATATATTTTGTATATTTTATATGTGTTAATTCAATTTCTTTTATATATGTTTTGTATATATTAACATATATTATTATCGAAGTAAGATCTTTGTGTTAAGAAAGGAAGAAATAAGAAAGAGAAAAACTTAAGAAAGATAATTAAAAAGAAAACGAATGGAACAAATTTAGAAAATATATTGGCTTCGGCAGAAAATAAAATTAAGAAGATGAAGAAAAAGAAGGAAAGCTAATAGATAAAGAGAAAAAAATGCATGCTTTTTGTACAAAGAATTATTGACTTTCCATTCAAATTACTTATGTTTAGAGATTAATAATTAATATTCCTATTTTAATAGAACTGTCTGCTACAAATATAAATATTTTACTGCCACAACTATAATATTGGATTTCATGCTACAAATTTATTATATTTCTTTTAAATTATGACAGTTATGTAAAGTTCCCCCAATGTTGAATGGCTTAGGCTTTGTAGTCATTTGGGCTTGGCCCAAAAGTGATGTTCCAACATCATGACTCTAAAGACAGTCTCTAGTTTCTCATTGAATGGCCATTCATTTTTTCAATGCAAACATTTCTTTTATATCGATATAATAATTTTCTTATGCCATAAACATCTCAATACATCTTTTATACCACATTCATTCATCAAATAAATTCTTTATTCATTGAATCAATTCTTTCACTTTACTCATCATACACTAAGATTATTCGAGGATGATTGTTTGTCCATTCTTTGATCCAACTCCTTGCTAACTATTTATTCACGTGCAAATAAATATCCTTTCCCCTTCTTCTCAAATCTTTTAGTATAAATTTTTCTCTTGTTGTAGTTATCCATCTAAGACTTTTTAACTCTAATTATGAGTTATTTTCTCCTTAAGTTTATTCTTATAAGTTCAAACTTTTGTTCAAAAAATTTGAGTTAACATGCACTCTTCAGTTGCAATTCTTTTTCATATTATTCAATTTACATTAAAATATCATTCTTTAATATATTTTGCTATTCTTTATCTGGAACTCACTTCCACACACAGCTCATCCTTTTGGAGTGCGACTCTCTTGTTTACTCTACATACATTTCATATGAGTCGATATATTTTGATAGTTCCATTTCAGAAACTCTTGCATGCTTCATCTGCACACAGTTCATTACATAGTTAATTATCAGTAATGTTCATTCTATTACACATTAATCATTCTTTTGTTCTTTATAATATTTGTGAGTATTTGTTAATCATCTTTGAACCTTCCCTCTTTTATTTGATTGAATCCACTAGAACCATATTTTTGTGGATCTTGAGGGATGCCTAACACCTTCCCCTCGAGATAACTTGAACCCTTACCTAGAATCTCAATAGCTTCGCAGATCATGGTTAAAGTGTATATTATGTAGTATAGTATAGGTGTCCTAGTATACCTTAGATACTAGGTGGCGACTCTAAACAATAAGTAACCTTGTAGAGTACTATAAGTACATTATTTTGACTTGTGCAAAATAGGGTGCAACATCAATTTATCATCAGCCTCCTAAGCAACATAACCATTTTCATCCTCTTATGTAGCAACATCACTATTTTCATCATCCTCCTTTGTAGCCGTATCACTATTTTCATCATCCTCCCCACTAAAATCATCATCATCACTGTCTTTTTATTTTTCGACAATTATTTTCTTGGAAATCTGTTCTTCCATTTGAATTTGTTCTGAATTTATGTCCAAGTATTCTTCCTTCTCGTCATCGACACCCTCTAATGTTAAGCTACTTGAAACAGATTTTTTACTAACAGGTATGTCCTCGTCAACTAATCTAGACTTTGATCTTGTTCTTTTTTTTACCGGTAGACTTTGATGGTTCTTTGTTCTTTTTCCTCCTATCACGCTTAGAAATCTTAGAATTTTCTTTACTAGGAAAAGCTTTAGAAGTTTCTACATTTCGTTTCCTGATAGCAGCTTTTGACGGCTCAGGATTTGCTTTACTTGGCAATGCTTCTTGTGTTTCTGTATTTCCTTTACTCTGTGCAATTGCCTTCATTGACGAAGGAATATAATTCTTAGCAATTGATTTCTTCCTCATGTTACCTACTTGCAAATATGCAATGTCACAATTAATAATTTGAAACTTATGATCGGAATAAGAAAACTAAGCCCTAATTCTAGGCTAAGCCCTGCCCCTGCCTCGGCCTCTGGCACAGCCTCGACCTCGACCTCGACCTCTGCCTCGCGTAGGAGCTGTCACTGGAAGCTTTGGCTGGTGCTCAGCTGAGGAAGCGGTACGTGTTCTCGCCATCTGCGAGTGAATATGAGTAGAAGAGTTCAATCAGTATTGAGAAAGCAAAATCGCACGACGGAGAAGAAAGAAGTGATATTATTCCTAAACTTCATAGCTTTTGAGAGATAAGTACAGACGTCTCCGTACCGATCCTTCAGACTCTACTAAGCTTGCTCGTGACTCGTAAGACCTATGTAATCTAGGGCTCTGATACCAACTGTCACGACCTGAAATTTTCTACCGACGGGACCGTGATGGCGCCGAACATTTGACTTGCTAGGCAAGCCAACGTTAGAAAATCGTTAAACCAATTCCTTATTTCCATTCAGTAAATAACAATAATTAACAAAAATAAAATGTAAGAGGTGCGCAATATCATAAAAACTATATTCATTACTACCACCCGGATCTGGAGTCACAATCCACGAGTATTCTAGAATTTATTACAAGTAATAGTCTTAAAGAAATACAACTGTCTGAATGAAAGAAACAGTAGAACAGAAAATATAGATGGGGACTTCAAGGTCTGTGAACGCCGATAGATCTACCTTGAGTCTCCGGACAGCGGACCAATAGCAGAAATCTCGATCAACCCAAGCCAGTATCAAAATCTGCACAGAAAGTGCAGAGTGCAGTATCAGTACAACCGACCCCATGTACTGGTAAGTGTCGAGCCTAACCTCGACGAAGTAGTGACGAGGCTAAGGCAAGGCACCTACAAATCAACATGTACAATTTAACAGTGTATATGCAAATAACAGAAATGAAGAACTAAACAGGAAATGTCGGGAGAGGAAACATATTGAGGGGAATACAAGATAAAGAACTACAACAGAATCATCACCCGAGCAGTCAATATAGCATGAATCGATAGGAATAGAGAATACAGTAAGGAAAAATGCACGACATCACCCTTCGTGCTTTTACTTTCAATCTAACAATAAAATTTATAGAAACGGCACGGCATCACCCTTCGTGCATTAACTCTCATATCATGGCACGGCATCACCCTTCGTGCATTAACACTCTCAATATGGCACGGCATCACCCTTCATGCATTAACACTCATACTATGGCACGACATCACCCTTCGTGCATTAACACTCACAATATGGCACGGCATTACCCTTCATGCATTAACACTCACAATATGGCACGGCATTACCCTTCATGCATTAACACTCTCCCTTACCATAATGCAATGCATAAATAACAACAGGGAGATAGAATAACAAGTACAAACCTTACTTCAATATTTGGTTCCATAATATCAATCTCAACTTTGAAATAAAAACTCAGTTATCACTAGAAAATCCGTAAAACATGATAAGAACGATAAATTGAATAACACTAGTATAACACGTAGCAATTTGGCATAGGAATGAGACAATATAAGAAAAATAGAGAAACATGGAAAATAGGTAAATTGGCGGCGCATAAGTACTCGTCACCTCACATATATGCCGCTCACATGAATTTCACTTAGCAAGTAATCAAAGGTTCCTAATTCCCTCAAGTCAAGGTTCGACACAACACTTACCTCGCTCCGAAGGCCACTTAATTCTCAATCACAGCTTTTTCTTTGGAATTCACCTCCAAACCACTCTTATCTATTCAAAAATGACTCAATAATATCAAATATTGATTAGGAAATCAATTATATTACATAAATTAAATTCCCTAAATTTTCCTCCAAAAGGTTGAAAAATCAACTCCGGACCCACTTGGTCAAAACCCGAGGTTCGGACCAAAATCTTTTTACCCATTCACCCCCGAGCCCGAATCTGTAATTAGTTTTGGAATCCGACCTCAAATTGGAGTCTAAATGCTCAAATTTCGAAACTCCTAAGTTCTACCCAAAAATCCTAATTTCACCATAAAAATTCTAGATTCTAGTTTGAAATCTTGTTATATGTAAAAGATTGAAAGAAAAGAGTTAGGAATCACTTACCTATGATTTGGGGAAGATTTGGTCTTTGGAAAATCGCCTCTTAAGATTTAGGGTTTTGAAAATATGAAGAATGAATGAAAAATCCCGTCTAAGCCCCTTTTACTCAATTGCAGGTGTCGCAATTGCGACCTGAGCTTCGCAAATGCGAAGGAACAATTGCAATTACGATGCCCTTCACAATCCCGCTGCCTTCGCAAGTGCGAGGAAAGTGTCGCATTTGCGACCACTTAACCTCGCAAATGCGAGTAGATGTTCACATTTGCGAACTTGCCCTTCCCAGACTCCCTTCGCAATTGCAAAGGTAACCTTGCAAATGCGAGAACTGCTAGCCCAGGCTTCTGATCGCAATTGCGATGAAAGCCTCGCAATTGCGTACCCTGTTATGTTCGCATTTGCGATGCCTGATCTCGCAATTACGAGATCAAAGGCCTGTAACAGGTTCAGTTATACCAGCAAAATTTTCTAAGTTCAAAACATCCCGTGGCCTATCCGAAACTCACCCGAGCCCTTGGGGCTCCAAACCAAACATTTACACAAGTCTAAAAACATCATACGAACTTGCTCCCGTGATCAAATCACTAAAATAAAACATAGAACTACGAATTTAGCACCAAATCAAATGAAATTCTCAAGAACACTTTAAAATTCATATCTTCTCAACTGGACGTCCGAATCACGTCAAATCAACTCTGTTTCTCATCAAATTTCACAGACAAGTCTTAAATATCATAATGAACCTGTACCGGGCTCCGAAACTAAAATACGGACCCGATACTAACAATTTCAAATATCAATTAATTCTTAAAAACAAATAATTTCCAGACTTTTAATTTTCATCAAAAATTTATAATTCAAGCTAGGGACCTCCGAATTCAATTCCGGGCATACGCCCAGGTCCCATAATTCGATACGGACCTACCGAGACCGTCAAAATATGGATTCAGGCCCGTTTACCAAAAATATTGACCGAAGTCAACTAAAATCAACTTTTAAGGCATAAATGCTTATTTTCATCAATTTTCAACATAAAAACTTTTCGGAAACCTGTCCGGACTGCGCACGCAAATCGAAGAGAGTACAAATGAGATTTTAAGGCTTAAGAGTGCAGATTCGAGTTCTAAAACTTAAGATGACCTTTTGGGTCATCACATTCTTCACCTCTAAAATAACTATTTATCCTCGAACGGACATAGAAAAGTACCTGGGCTAGTGAAAAGGTGGGGATATCTACTCCGCATATCGGACTCGGACTCCCAAGTAGCTGCCTCAATAGGCTGACCTTTCCACTGCACTCGAACTGAAGGGTAACTCTTTGATCTCAATTGGCGAACTTTCCAGGCTAGAATTGCCACCGTCTCCTCCTCGTAAGTCAAATCCTTATCCAACTGGACAGAGCTGAAATCTAACACATGGGACGGATCGTCGTGATACTTTCGAAGCATAAACACATTGAATACCGGATGAACAGCTGCTAAACTAGGTGGCAACGCAAGCCTGTAAGCTACCTCCCCCAGTCTCTCGAGGATCTCAAATGGCATGATATACCTAGGGCTCAACTTGCCCTTCTTCTCAAATCTCATAACACCCTGCATGGGTGATACCCGATATAATATCCTCTCTCCGACCATGAATTCCACATCACGAACTCTACCGTCAGCATAACTCTTTTGCCTGGACTAAGCTGTGCGAAGTCGATCCTGTATTATCTTGACCTTGTCCAAGGCCTCCTGAACTAAATCTGTACCCAATAACCGAGCCTCCCCCGGCTCAAACCACCCAACTGGCAACCTACACCGTCTACCATATAATGCCCCATAGGGAGCCATCTGAATGCTCGACCGGTAGCTGTTATTGTAGGCAAACTCCGCTAACGGCAAAAACGGATCCCAAGAACCCCCAAAGTCAATGACACAAGCGTGGAGCATATCCTCTAAGATCTGAATAGTACGCTCGGACTGTCCGTCCGTCTGAGGATGGAATGTTGTGCTCAACTCAACCCGCGTACCTAACTCACGCTATACTGCCCTCCAAAAGTGCTAGGTAAACTATGTACCTCGATCAGAAATGATAGACACAGGCACACCGTGAAGACGGACGATCTCACGAATGTAAATCTCTGCCAACCGCTCCGAGGAATAGGTTACTACCACAGGAATGAAATGCGCTGACTTAGTCAGCCTATCCACAATAATCCATACGGCATCGAACTTCCTCTGAGTCTATGGGAGTCCAACAACAAAGTCCATAGTGATACGCTCCCACTTCCACTCAGGAATCTCCATCTGCTGAAGCAAACCACCGGGTCTCTGATGCTCATAGTTTACCTGCTGATAATTTAGGCACCGAGCTACATAAGCAACTATATCTTTCTTCATCCTCCTCCACCAATACTGTTGCCATAGGTCCTGGTACATCTTGGCAGCACCAGGGTGAATAGAATACCGAGAACTGTGAGCCTTCTTAAGGATCAACTCACGAAGCCCATCCACATTAGGCACACAAATACGACCCTGCATCCTCAAAACTTTATCATCTCTAACAGTAACATGCTTGGCACCACCATGCTGCACTGTGTCTCTAAGGATAAGTAAATAAGGATCGTCATCCTGCCGATCTCTGATGCGCTCAAATAAAGAAGACCGAACAACTGTACAAGCTAGAACACGGCTGGGCTCAGAAGCATCTAATCTCACGAACTGGTTGGCCAAGGCCTGAACATCCAATGCAAGCGGTCTCTCACCAACTGGAATATATGCAAGGCTACCCATACTGACTGACTTTCTACTCAAAGCATCGGCCACCACATTGGCCTTCCCGAGATGATACAATATGGTGATATCATAGTCTTTCAATAGCTTCAGCCACCTCCTTTGCCTCAAATTGAGTTCCTTCTATTTGAACAAATACTGCAAGCTTCGATAATCAGTGAATACCTCATATGGCACGCCGTAAAAATAGTGCCTCCAAATCTTCAGCGCGTGAACAATGGATGCCAGCTCTAAATCATGAACAGGTTAATTCTTCTCGTGAACCTTCAGCTGCCATTAAGCATATGCAATAACCTTGCCACCCTGCATCAATACCGCACCCATACCAATATGAAATACGTCACAATATACTGTATAAGATTATGAACCTGTGGGTAACACCAATACCGGTGCGGTGGTCAAAGCGATCTTGAGCTTCTGAAAGCTCGCTTCACTGTCGTATGACCTCCTGAACGGGGCACCCTTCTGGGTCAATCTGGTCAACGGGGCTGCTATGGATGAAAACCCCTCCACAAATCGACGGTAATAGCCTGCCAAACCCAAGAAACTACGGATCTCTGTAGTTGATGTGGGTCTAGGCCAGTTCTGGACTGCCTTAATCTTCTTAGGATCCACCTGAATACCCTCTGCTTATACAACGTGACCTAAGAAAGCAACTGAACTCAAACCAAAACTCGTATTTTGAGAACTTAGCATATAACTGGCTGTCTTTCAGAGTCTGAAGAACGATCCGAAGGTGCTGCTCATGCTCCTCTCGACTGTGGGAGTAGATCAAGATATTATCAATAAATACAACCACAAAGGAATCCAGGTAGGGTTTGAACACCGGGTTCATCAAATCCATGAATGTTGTTGGGGCATTTGTCAGCCCAAATGATATCACTAGAAACTCATAATGCCCATACCGAGTCCGAAAAGATGTCTTAGGAACATCGGATGCCCTAATCCTCAACTGATGGTAGCCAGATCTCAAATCAATCTTTGAAAACACCTTGGAACCATGAAGCTAATCAAATAAATCATCCATCCTAGGAAATGGATACTTATTCTTGATGGTGACTTTGTTCAACTGCCGATAATCTATACACATCCTCATCGATCTATCTTTCTTCTTCACAAACAATACAGGTGCACCCTAGGGCGAAACACAAGGTCTAATGAAGCTATTATCAAGCAAATCTTGCAACTTCTCCTTCAATGCTTTCAACTCTGGCAGGGCCATGCGATATAGCTGAATGGAAATAGGCTGAGTGCCTGGAGCCAAATCAATGCAGAAATCAATATCCCTATCGAGTGGCATCCCCGACAGGTCTGCAGGAAACACCTCTGGAAACTCACGAACAACTGGCACCGAATCTATGGAAGGAACCTCCGCACTAGAATCGTGGACATAAGTCAAGTAAGCTAGGCACCCCTTCTCAACCATATGCTGAGCCTTCACATAAGAGATAACCCTGCTGGTAGAATGGCCAAGATTCCCTCTCCACTCTAATCGAGGCAACCCCTGCAGGGCTAAGGTCATCATCTTGACGTGACAATCTAATATAGCATGATAAGGTAACAGCCAATCCATACCCAGTATGACATCAAAATCAACTATGTCAAGAAGTAGAAGATCTACACGAGTCTCAAGACTCCCAATGGTGACCACACACGAACTATAAACACGATCTACAACAATATCATCTCCCACTGGTGTGGACACATACACAGGAGCACTCAAAGAATCACGGGGAACAACCAAATAGGAAGCAAAATAGGATGACACATAAGGGTAAGTAGATCCCGGATCAAATAGAACCGAAGCATCTCTACTGCAAACTAAAACAGTACCTGTGATAACAGTGTTATATAACTCAGCCTCAGGATTGGATGGGAAAGCATAACACCGGGGTTGGGCCCCACCACCCTGAACTACGTCCTTGAGACGGCCTCTAGCTGGCTGGTCTTCACCTTTAACGGCCTGACCTCCACCTCTAACAGTCTGGCCTATACCTCTGATTGTCTAACCCCTACCTCTGGCTAACTAAGCAGGTGGTGCATCAACTGGTGCCGGAACCATGGCACGAGAATTCTGATGCTGTGAGCTTCCCGTTGCTCGAGGGCAAAATCTAGCAATGTGCCTTGGATCACCACAAGTATAACATAAACTCGGCTGCTATGACTGTTGACCCTGAAACTGACCCTGTCGACCCGAATAACCACCCTGATAACTCTTGAGTGGAGGTTCACTAATAGGAGCTGGTGGTGCACTGTAGGCTAGTTGGTCAGAATAATGCATCTGCAAGCCACGACCACCTGAGGCACCGTGGGATGCCTGAAGCGCTGAATGAAACGGCCTGGGAGGATGGCCTCTACCAAAAGTACTCCTGCCTCTAGATGAGGCACCGCT
>AWOL01S0002410.1:109472-123361 GCA_000715115.1 Nicotiana otophora
GACGAGCAGTCAGAGCAGATAATTCAGATTTTGGAGGATATGCTCAGGGCATGTGTGATCGACTTTGGAGGTTAGTGGGATCGTTTCCTGCCTTTGGCGAGTTTGCTTATAATAATAGTTACCAATCCAGCATCGAAATGGCTCCATTTGAGGCTTTATATGGTCGGCGATGTCGTACACCTATCGGATGGTTTGAGCTAGGTAAGGCTAAGTTATATGGTACTGATTTGGTAAGGGATGCCTTGGAAAAGGTAAAGTTGATTCAGGAGCGACTTCGTACAGCACAGTCCAGACAAAAGAGTTACGCAAATCAGAAAGCGCGTGATATATCATTTATGGTAGGTGAAAAAGTTCTCTTGAAGGTTTCGCCAATGAAGGAAATTATGAGATTCGGGAAGAAGGGAAAGTTGAGCCCAAGGTTTATAGGCCCATTTGAGGTGTTGAAACTAGTTGGAGAGGTTGCTTATGAGCTTGCATTGCCTCCCAGCCTATTGGGAGTTCATCCGGTTCTCCACGTATCTATGCTCCAGAAGTATCATGCCGACCTATCACATGTGTTAGACTTCAGCATAGTTCAGCTAGATAATAGCTTGGGTTATGAAGAGGAGCCAATTGCTATTGTTGATAAACAGGTTCGCCAGTTAAGGTCCAAGAGGATTTTTGCAGAAAAAGTCCAGTGGAGAGGCCAACCAGTCGAGGAAGCAACTTGGGAGGCCGAGAAAAACATGCGGAATAGATATCCACACTTATTCAGCACTTCAGGTATAATGCTAAACCCGTTCGAGGACGAACGTTTGTTTAAGAGGTGGAGAATGTGATGACCCAAAAATGTCATCTTTAAATTTATAATTAATTATGTGTTCTAAGACCTCGAAAAGTACTATTTATCATTTCTTGACTTGCGTGCGCAATCCGTAAAGATTGTTGGAAAGTTTTTATGTGAAAAATGGATTAAAATGTGAATTAGAGCTTTAAAACTCAATTGTATTGACTTTGGTCAATATTTTGAGCAAACAGGCTCGGATCAATGTTTTGACAGTTCTGATAGGTCTGTATCATGATTTTGGACTCGGGTGTATGATCGGAATCAAATTCCGAGGTCCCTAGCCCGAGATATGGAATTTTGATAGAAACTTTAAAAGTTTAAGTTCAAATAGTGATCGGATGTCTAATTATGTGCAAACGACCCCGGAATAGAATTTTGATGATTCCAACAGCTCCGTATGTTAATTTTGGACTTAGGAGCGTGATCAAAATTTTATTTGGAAGTCCGTAGTGAACTTAGGTTTGAAATAGCTAAAATAGGAATTTAATGTTTGGAAGTTTGACCGGGGAGTTGATTTTTTGATATCGGGGTCGAAATCCAGTTTTAAAAATCTTCACAGCTCCGTTATGTCATGTATGACTTGTGTGCAAAATTTGAGGTCAATCGGACTTGATTTGATAGGTTCCGGCATCGAATATAGAAGTTGAAAATAATTCTTAGTTTCATTAAGCTTGAATTGGGGTATAATTCGTGGTTTTAGCATTGTTTGATGTGATTTAGAAGTTCGACTAAGTTCGTATGATATTTTAGAATTTATTGGTATATTTGGTTGAGGTCATGAGGGCCTCGGGTGAGTTTCGGATAGTTAACGGATCAAAAATATTGGACTTAAAAAGCTGCTGCAATTTTTCATTTTCTGTTGGACATTCTGGGCTGTGATCGAGCCCAGATATCAAGCCAGGTATTGAGCCCAGATATCGAGCCCAGGTATCGAGCCCAGGGTTGACGAGGCTCAGGCTCGAGCTTGTGTATCGAAGCCATGATCAAAGGCAATGCTCGAGGGCAAGGATCGAGGGCAAGGCTCGAGGGCCAGGATCGAGACCCAAGATCGAGGGTCACAATCAAAGGCTCAAGCTCGATGCCACGATCGAGGCCTAGGCTCGAGGGCCATGATCGAAACCACGATCGAGGCCCTGTTCGAGGCCCAGTTCTGAAGTGTATTTTTCTCAAAAGTGCTTTTCAAAAAAGTGATTCTCGGAAGAAACTACTTTTTTCTGCTTCTTAAAAACCGCTTCTGCTTCTACTCAAAAATACTTTTTTTTTTCTTCAATAAGCTTAGTCAAACACCTTAACTTAGAGAAAAAAAGCACTTTTGGCCAAGAAAAAAACTTGGCCAAACGGGCTATTAGTGTCCTTACTTATTGCTCCCTTTTTATATAATACGATGAATATATTTTTTTATTATTCCTGAAATTTTAATTTAACTTTGGCATTTTGTTCCCTAGATGCAATTTTAAGTATTATTATTCATTATTTAGTATTGCTATATTGCCATGTGACTTTTTATTAGCTTATCACTTTACTTAATGTTCTTACTCATTGCTCCACTTTTGATATAATACGATATAGTTTTGTATTACTCTTGAAATTTAATTTAACTTTGTCCTTTTGTTCTGTAGATCTAATTTGTTTTTGTTTAAATATATCAATAATATTCTTTTCCTATTTAATTATTTTATTAAACAAATTTAAAGTGTAAGACCCCTTCACATTATTTCTATTCTCCTCTATATACATTATTTTCAATCATATAATATTTTTATTATTTTTTCACATTTCGTGTTTTATCTACAATATAAACATTATAGTATTATTGTTCTAATTCTTTTGAGAATAGGCCAAATTTTAAACGAAGAAGTTCTTTTATTATTTTTCATAAATCTACTAATACTTTTAGTAATTATTATTTAGTATTACGTGCAATAAGCAATTAATGTTTTTTTCCTTTTGTTTTTCGTATAGAGCTTTGACTTTAATTTTTTTAAACTTAACTACATGACAATTTTAATTACATCTTTATATTGTTAATTTGTTGCTTGGCATTATTTCATTTTAAATGTTTTACATTTTAGGTTTATAAATTATGTTTTCAATTGCGTGATATTATCCATATAATATATTTTTTCTCGTCATAATTCAAAAAAGCTTTCTCATATCTAATTTAAGTGTCTAATCCTTCTATATATCTACAATTATATTATTTGTTTACAAAAAACAAATTCTCTATTTTTTGTTCTTTGTCTATTGTTATTGTGTTACCCGTTACTTAATATGGTTACATTATTATGTAACTTTTAATTAGCTTGTCGTCTACTTTATATCCTTATCTGCTACTTCTATTATAATATACTATAATGAATATGATTTTTCTTTCTCTTAAAATAAATTTTTTATTTATTTTTAATCTTTCACTCTATAATATTTGAATTTATCAATAATCGTTTTGAGTATTAATTATTTATTTACTTTATTTTATCATTTAAATATTTTCATAAGTATAAATGCTCTCACACTATCTTTATCCTCCTCTTTCTAAATTATTTCCCCTAGTAAGTATGATATTTTATTTAATTTTTTCATTTAGTATTTTATTCAATAATAGACAAAAATAAATGTGCATATGACAAACTATATAGTACTTCACCAAAATATCACAGTATTTTTATTATTAAACTTCTAGTAATTATTATTTTTGTTGAAACTTTTAGCCTTTAAAAAAATATTTTTAATTGCATACTTGTTAAAAGTTCAGAAAACTTAGTCTAAAACAGACACTTTGGATTATCCATTATGAAATAAAGAATTTATTAAATATAGCTGCATTCTGAACTTTAGGTTAAAACCTTAAAATATATTTATCTTCAACTCATTAAACAGTATTGAATTTTAAAAATAAATTAAAATTGCTCATTAGATTACGGTAGGATATATTCTTCTCACTCGATATTAGAAAAGGAATCCAAATACTATTGATAACAAAATTCTTTACTTTCCAAATAAAACATTTCAGTTAGAAAATATTAGTATAGTGGCTGAACTTTATTTTTAAATAAAGAATTCTTATTTCAATTTAATTTTAATAAATGGGATTCCATTTATAGTTCTTAAGTGATATTTCCTTATTTGACAGTCTCCAACAAACTTTCATTGCCAAGAAGCTTTATAGTAGCTTGCCACTTGGCTTAATCACAATGCAAACTTTATTCCTTTAATATATATATAGATTATTAATCTTTAGTAAAATTTTATCAAATCGCTCTCTAATTTGCGGACATTATAATTAAACTTTGGGATGTTATTAATACTTAAAGTTGGTATGTTGGTCTAATGGAAAATATGGTTCAGGGAGACGGAAATGGTGAAATGTAATGATGAAGAGAGCGTGGTGGAACTGAGTCTTTTTTGTCACAGTACTGTTCTACTATGGAGTTTATTCTATTCTGTCAGTGACGATGGTGGTTCTGGATATTATATTTTTTAATTTTTAGTTAGGGAGATGGTTATTATAAATTTCGTTAGAAAAAAGAGAAAAAGTGAAAAAAAAAATGTACACATGACACATGTTGGCGCGTACATACACATCCAACAATAAATCTGGTTGTGGCATTTTAGGGAGGTACTAATTTCACTATAAACAAGTATACGGTGTATTAGGGTGCTCGTAAAGATTAAATGTAAAACTGATTTTTTTCGGACAGGTACATAATACGATCTTATGTATTTTCCCTTCAACTTTTTTGCATAAATTCACCACTTTTGGCATATTATAATAAAAAAAATCGAAAAATATTGCATTTATAATTTCATGACACATTGTGCCCACTTAGGAAGAAGCTCGGAAGCTCTCTGGAATATCGGCGTAATATTCGAGTCTTGTGCCTGCTTTTACAAAGTTGGACTGCAATTTGAAGATTTCAGCCCATAAATCATGTAAATTTCAAGTCCATTTAGACCGTAGTTAGTACACGGGCTCTAGGCCCAGCCCAACCATCTTAATCTAAAATTCTACGGAAGCAATTCAAAAATAGCCAGATTTACAAGTGGTCATTCAAAAATAGCCACAGTTTCAAAAGTCATCGAAATTTAGCCACTTTTCATGTAAAGATAAATCTGAACGAAAACACTGTTCAAAATCCGCAAAATACTCTAGCATAATATACTGGAATTCCAGTATAATATACTGGAACTCCAGTATAATTATACATGAGTTTGGAGTTCCAGTATACTTTGCTGGAACTCCAGTATATTATACTGGAGATATACTGGAGTTCCAGCAAAATATACTAGAACTCTAGTATATTATACTGGAGCCAGCAAAGTATACCGATCCAGCATAATATGCTAAAGTTCATACACAGGTGCACCGAACTCCAGTATATTATGCTGGACCGGTCCCTATTACAGCAAAATAGTGGCTATGTTTGAATAACCAGTCCAAAAACTGACGAGTCTGTGCTATATTAACAAAATCTACTCACATGATGAAATGCATTGCCACTATGTGATCAAAACTCTTCCTTCTCTATTTTACTGTCAATTGAAAGATGCATGCCCGGAGTTGTAAAAGATATGTACATGACGATCAAACGGCTTTTGCCAGCTGCTTGCGATAAGAAAAAAAACACTTGATCAGTTCGTGCGGTGCATTTCCCAGTTAAGAAGCACATTTCAACTCATCCATCTTCATCAAAGAATGGTTTTGAATTTGAACTCATATCAAAAGCATTAGCATTAGCAACTCATTAGTGTGAAAGACTAAAGAAAGAAAAGCAAAAGAAAAGAAAGTCATTCTTTAAACCTATTAAACTTGATATATAATGTAAATATGCTCGAGCGCATCTTAATCTAAGTTCTATTCTCTTTGTTTCAATTTATGTGGCATTATTTTCTTATTAGTCCATTTGAAAAGAATGACAATCTAGACTAGACCCTAGCTTGCCAACCCTTATAGAAAATTTGGATTTTCTGTAGGTACTTGTTATACTTGTACCTATTTTGGTATGTTACCTTAAATTGGTTAGAAAACGTAAAAATGCATATTTTAGCATTAATGCATATTGATAAGTGGAGAGAATCCTTATACTATCTTTTATTGAAAGGGAGGCGCCAAACATATGGTTAGGTTAGATACTGAAATTAATTTGTCGGTTGTATGTTATAACAGACTGATGTCATGCCAGAGACATGATCTCTTTTTTAGTTGTTTAAATCTGGATTGCTGATTAATCTGTTAGGTAAGATGATGTTTATTTCTAATGTTGGAGTATCGACCATGCATGTGATGTGATCGTGTCTTAATTAAGGAGGATCTTTAAAACGTACTTGGTTTACTTGATTTAATTGTATTTTCTCATCAAATCTTCATTCGATTAAATATAAAGAATATCTGAAGAAAAATGACAACAGCCATTATTTAGTCAGTTAGTATACAGATTTGGTAGCAACTATAGAGGGATTAACTTGTGATCTGGGATTAATTCCGTAAAATGTGTCAAGAGTTTCAAAAGACAAAGCCAGAGCAATCATGTCATCTCAATGAGCTATGGAGCCGCTTACTGCTGCAGTGGAGTAGAGGATAGGGGATGATGAATCCCCTTTGTAAAAATATAATACTACTCCATGTAAGTAGGATAAAAATAAATTTTATAAAGTACATGTAAACAATTACTATTGAATCTCTTTAACATTAAGAAAGTCAAGCCTAATGGTAAAAGGAGTTCGGAAGTTACCGTAGATCATATGTTTAAATCCCCAAGTCTAATATTTCAGAAATTTTTGTATAACTTCCTGACTTCGCTAATTTATTGCTCATCATGGACGCGCGCTCTCTCTCTCTCTCACACACACACACACATATATATATATATACTTACTATATTTAGTGTACGTACGTTGCACGTGTAATGTGCATTATGCACAAAAGAGAATATTTTAATTAGGTAGAATAAAAACTAATTAAGCATAATAGTAATTGATGATTTGGTATACAATTTGACACATGAAAGGATTTATATAGAGTAAATTTATGTGTGTAGGTAATAGACAAGAAATATTTACAAAATAAAAACTTCTACCAAAATAGAAGTCACAAGTGCTCGTGGAGAATCTAATACTACAAAATTTCCTAATCTAGACAATTTAATAACAAATAAAGTCATTTAATGAGAGTTGAACGAAGTAGTGAAAATCTAGGAAAAAATTTATTAACTCTTCTAGAGTAAGAAAATTTTACGGCATAATTTCAGTAACAAAAAAAGTCAATTACTACTCCGAAGAGTAAAGNATCTAGGAAAAAAATTTATTAACTCTTCTAGAGTAAGAAAATTTTCCGGCATAATTTCAGTAACAAAAAAAGTCAATTACTACTCCGAAGAGTAAAGAGAAGTTAACCAAGTCCAATAGAGATAAAGTCATTTAATGAGAGTGAACGAAGTAGGGAAAATTTAGGAAAAAATTTTATTAATTTTCTAGTGTAAGAAAATCCAAAAAACATTTACCAAATAATTAAGGCAGAATGTTAATAACAAATAGTTGAGGCAAAATTTACCAAATAATCTCGTGAGCCTTCCTGGATTGTTAATAACATGGGAATAATCAAATTAATTAAATGAATATTTCTAAATATTAATGAAATACTTAAATTACTATATTGTCCAATGTGAATTCTATGTTTTAAAGAGTAAACAAGACGAACAACATTTTACTAAGGGCCTTCGTGTTTTTAATATAGTGTGTATGTGTGTGTGTGTATATATATATATATATATATATATATATATATATATATATATATATATATATATATATATATATATGGTTATTTGTTTTTGTTGGAAAAACTAAGAAAACCAAATACCAAAATTTGTGAGACAAATGATTAATACTTCTAATCTAAACTAAATTTTGGGAGGAAAAGGATTAATACTCCTAACATCTACCAAATTTTAGGAGGAAAAGGGTTTTGGCAAAATTGCGGAGGGTACTACAAGAATACTAAATTGAAAGGTATCGTCATATCAAATCAAAAGGATTTAAAATTTTAGGAGTTCTTATATATTTTAAATAAGGAAAAATTTCTAGTAAAAAGATTTAGTTAGATTTTAAAGTCCTATTATGNTACAAGAATACTAAATTGAAAGGTATCGTCATATCAAATCAAAAGGATTTAAAATTTTAGGAGTTCTTATATATTTTAAATAAGGAAAAATTTCTAGTAAAAAGATTTAGTTAGAATTTAAAGTCCTATTATGGAATTGATTAAATGACTATTTCTAAATATTACAAAATTAGTTAAAATGACTATTTTGTCTAGTGTGAACTCTATATTTGAAGGGTAAAAAAGACGAACGGCATTTCGCTAAGGGCCTTCGTGCTTTTAGTAAAGTATAGATATAGATATAGATAGATAGATATATATTTTTGCCAAATTTTATTTTTTCACCGTAAAAAAGAACTTACTAATATACATTTATAACAGTACAAGTATTGTTGTCTCTAAAATATTATTTTTTGTCGGCTAGAAGATTTGCCACTAAAACTATAATTCTTTATGACGACCTTCTTGTATCACCACGAACGCCTTCACTTTATGGGACGATTAAGGGAGTCGCCACTCAGGTGAGACAAAACATCCCATATATATATATATATATATCTTACCGCGAACTTTCAAATTGGATGAGTATCCACTTGTCAAGAAAAACTTCTCATTAGAAAGAGGTCATACATACATGGTCATTTAATATGAAAAGCCAAACATATGGCCTCTAAAATCTACTCCTAAAAGAAAAGATTTTTTAAGTATCTTTTTCTCTTACTCGCTCCAATTCAATTTAAATGCCATAGATATATAGTTAAAAGAAGAAAAAACTTTTGAAACTTATTGTCTTAAATATATAAATAAAATTGTGTGGTTATAGACTTTTGAAATTAATTTACTATCGAACTCGTATATATTTCTTCTTAATTATTGTATTCACACTTAAATATTTTTATATATATTTAATAATTTTTTTAAACAAAATACAAAGTCAAAGCAAAAGCTACTAAATTCATCCAAATCTGTAATTACTGCTCTAGCTAGTTCGCCTCTGGTTTTAACTCTTTTTTTCTTTTTAGGTTCTGCAGCCAATTCAAAACTTTGATGAGCTACATCACTTTAAACTGAGCAAAACAATTCATACATAGATCTTTAACTCTTATCTGAATATATGAATCGTCTAAAATTAGTGAACTGGATGGAATTTTTTATTAAAAGGTCCCTTCAGTTTGAGGTGGTTTATTTTCGTCCATATTGTATTATCTTGAACATATATTGTCCTTTTAAGTTTGCAAAAACTAATGAATCGTTTGGTACAATGGTTGGATAAATTAGGATATCCCATAAATGGGAATATTCATGGGATTAGCTATCCCATCTTCTATATAGGATAGCTAATCCCACCATTTTAGTGTAAGACCTATTCCGACAGTAGCTAATACTAGGGGTGTCAATGGTTCGATTCGGTCGGCTATTTTATAAAATTTGTACCATACCAATTTTTCAGTTATTCCATTATATATAACCAAAATTAGACTTTTCGAAACCGTCCCAATCATGTCGGTTTCTGTTCGGTATCGGTACGGTTCGGTTAAATTTCGGTATTTTTTTTAAAAGTCATGTAAAAGTCACTAGTAGAAGTAGAATGCAAAAAACAGACGTACTTTTACAGGACTTAGCAAAACTTTTTAGACATTTTTACTTGTCACGACCGAAATTCTCCCTCCGTGAATCGTCGTGACAGCACCTAGTCTCTACAACTAGGTAAGCCTAACACTTACGAAAATGAAATGAAAAATATGAAAATTAACAACTAACAGTAACAAATATTTTAATAAGCAATTGAGATGCCGCTCGGCATATACAATAATCAACTCTCGAAATATACATGACACTCTCAAGACCCGAAATACCGTAAGTCACAAGCTTCTACGAAGTTCTAACTATTCTATATATTAGTGTCTATAGAAATAAGAGAAGAATCAACATAGGGGGGATAGAGGGGGGACTCCGAGGATCTGCGGGCGCGGGTAGATGTACCTTGAAGTTCTCCGAAACAGCAGCGACTGCAACTAAGGGCGAGGCTAGCAAAAGGAACCTGGATGTGCACACGAAAAATATGTGCAGGAAAGGGCATCAGTACACCACAGCGGTACCCAGTAAGTGCCAAGCCTACCTTCGGCCGAGTAGTGACGAGGTCAGGTCAAAGCCCTACTGGTATATAATAAATAAGCAGGAGAGTATAACAATATAATAAGAGGCTGGAATTTAAACAAGGAGAACATAGCAAAGTAGCAACACAGAATACAGGGATAAACAGCAGGGCATCTCCCGAGATACCGTCTCGTAGTCCCAAAATAAAAGTGCAAGGAGATCTCCCGAGGTACCGCCTCATAGTCTCAAAAGTAAATATACAGGGAGAACTCCCGAGGAACCGCCTCGTAGCCTCAAAAGTAAATATGCAGGAAAACTCTCCCGGGATACCGTCCCGTAGTCCCAAAGTAAATGTGTAGCTCAAACAAGTGAATATAACAGTTACAGCAAGAAACCTATAATTTAGACTAAGTACAAGTCAAGAAAGAAGTGGGATTTACTAAACATGCTGCAAAGAGTTTAAATAGGCAATTAGGACATATAGACATGCTATTCTAGGATAACAGGAGAACTACACATGCCAGTATACTCAGATAAGATGAAAACAAGCTATTACTCGGTAAAAATTAGGTTTTACCATAAATAGCCCGCGTACGCACTCGTCACCTCATGTACACAGCGCTCACATATCATAACAACACAAAATCCTAAGGAGAGTTTCCCCACACAAGGTTAGGCAAGCCACTTACCTCGAACCAAGCTCAATCAATCGGTAACAATGCCTTTTCCACGAATATCCGGCTCTGAATGGCCCAAATATAGCCAAAATCAATTACATACCATAAATACAACTTTAAGAAATCAATCTAATTAATGAAATCAAAGCTAAAGCAAAAAATTAGAAAATCGCCCCAAAAAGTCTCCCCGGGCCCACGTCTCGGAATCGGGTAAAACTCACAAAATATGAATACTCATTCACTCATGAGTTCACTCATATCAAAATTACTCAAATCTGATACCAAAATCTCGATCAAAATTCCAAAATTCGACCTAAGAACTTTTCTCAAAATTTTCCCAAATTTTCAACCCCAAATCCGAAATTAAATGGAGAAGACAACTATAGATTAATGGAATACAACCAAAAACGAATTAGGAAGCATTACCCCAAAGCTTCCTCTGAAAATTCCTCGAAAAATCACCAAATCCCGAGCTCTCAAGTCCAAAAATGAAGAATGAAATCAAACCCTCGCACTTAGCCCTTTTTCTGCCAGAGATCTCGCTTCTGCGAGCCTTCAACCGTATTTGCGGTATCGCACCTACGGAAATACCATCGCAGGTGCGGAGATCACTTAAGGGGAACTGGGTCCGCATTTGCGAACAAGGGTCGCACCTGCGGGCCCGCACCTGCGCTCCTCTTCCGCTTCTGCATGTCTGCTTCTATGGATCTATCGCCGCACCTGCGGCGCCAGCTTGACAGGGCCAAAACCGCTTCTGCGGTGCCTCACCTGCGGTCCAAATTGCGCAGGTGCGATTACACCAGGTGCAGCAGTTTCAACAATTGCATAAGTCCCAAACTCAATCCTTTAAGCATTCGAAACACCCCCGAGGCCCCTGGGACCTCAACCAAACATACCAGCCAGACCTAAAATATCATATGGGCTTAGTCGAGTCCTCAAACCACATCAAACAATACTAAAATCACTTATCATCCTCCGATTCAAATTTAAAGAACTTGAAACTTCCAAATTCGACAACCGATGTCTAAACCAACCAAACCACGTCTGATTGACCCCAAATTTTGCACACAGGTCATATTCAACCCTACAGACCTACTCCAACTTTCAGAATTGGGATCCGGCCCAGATATCAAAAATTGCACTACCGGTCAAAATCTCCAAAACTTCGACTTTCGCCATTTCAATCCTAAATGAGCTACAGACCTCCAAAATACAATCCGGATACGTCTCTAAGTCCAAAATTACCTAACGGAGCTAATAGAACCGACGGAACTCCATTCCGGAGTCATCTTCATACTTTTTCGACTGCGGTCCAAATCCTAAGACTTAAGCTTCCATTTAGGGACGAAGTGTCCCAAAATACTCCAAAAAACAAAACGAAACCTCCCGACAAGTCACAATAGCAGAAAAGGATAAGGGGAAAATAGTTAATAGGAGATCGGGGCTATAACTCTCAAGACGACCGGCCGGGTCATCACATTACTGTTCAAAGGGTGGTGAATTAAGAAAATATGAAAGATGGCTAGAGTTAGATCCATCAACTATTCTATAGCAGCATAAAAGAAACTAAGCAGAAACAAAGAAAATATAAATCACACGAGTGAAAAGATATTAACTAAACCGTGACTCAAGAATAAAGTCTATAGAATATCAAATATTCAAAAAACAAATCATACGAAAGGAAACATATTCGATACATTGTAGTTTGCTACTCACAATCGCTAGAATACCTTGTGTCTTGCCAGTGAATATGTTGAAAATAATTTAGTTTCAATTGTAGTAGCATAAAAAGTTTGAGAATTACGATTTTGAGTTTTTATTACTTGTTGGCCTATAACCATTTTCATAATTCCAAGGCCCAAGGAAAATTCAATGTTTTATTATTTTTAAACTTATATTTTCACATGATTCGGTACAGTTTGGTATTTTTTTAGTTTATTTTAATAAAATTAAAAATCTACCCTAGTTATCAGTACGATTATAGATTTATAAAGAAAACCTACGGGGTTTTGTTTTAAAAAACAAACTAAAAACGGTTTAGTATGGTACAATTCGGTCGGTTTAGTCAGTTTTTTTAAATATCCATTGACACCCCTAGCTAATACCTTATGCCTATAACTAAATATGTGATAAATAAAATCAGAAATCCTATCCCGGGATTATTGTTATTTACCCGTAAAATGATATAGTTGAATTTGTTGCGTGGTTTATAGACAAGCGAACTGATTTAATCCCAAAATGATAAATAAATTAAATGAAAATATAAGACTTAGCATTGAAATCGAAAGAAATAGCAGGCAGCCTGGTTCCGGGAGCAAGGCTTCCGAAGACATCGATAAGAACAATATTAGACAGAAAATAGAGTATTATTTAGCTTGAGAATAATGTGTAGCATAAGGTTCTGCGAGATATTCTCCCCTTTACAGTGGTTGTTAAAGTCACTATTTATAAACTATACCTAGGAAACAAGATCCTAGGATCAAACCCCTCTTAAATGATAATAAAGGGGACCATTGATGAATATGTAAAGGCAGGCCATGAATTCCAAAATTCTCTGCAACAATTGCATATTTAATATTGAGGAATAGTCTTCATTAAATGTTATCCGATGACAAATACTTGTTTGTTTCCGTTGATTGCATTCCCTTCGAGATCTACCCGATACCAACTAAAGTTGTTGTCCTCGGTCTTGGTTACCACTCGCTTCATCTTCTGTTTGTCTCTGGTTCCATGTGTTAGGTAATCATTCGAGAATTTAATACAAACTGATTTCACCCTATACAGATAGTACCCCTGCTTTTCGGTGGCACATCGTTGTGTCATCGAAAAGTTGGTGAAGATCTCTTTCTTGGAAGAAAATTTTCCGAATCCTTTTGAAACGTTTCTGGCGCTTGATGAGACGCACGCCTCCTCGTATTTAATACCCTGAAAATGTGTTACTCCACGATTTAGCAATATTATTGCCGGTTCTCGAGGTAATCTTAGCCATAATTTTAGCTGCCTATATCTTTACTTATACGCCTCATTCTTCCTCTTTCACTTCTCATAACTTCATAAGCTTTCTTAACTTCTTTGCACTTAACTCCCTTCTGCCATCACCTCTCTTTTATCTTCTTCAAAAAACTCTATCATCTCATTATCATTATGGCTTCTTCTACTAATTCTTCTAAGAACTCTGGTCTTCTCTTCGGTT